>APFE031188424.1:151946-169720 GCA_000404065.3 Pinus taeda
CCTGTCATTGATGAATTACTGGATGAATTGCATGGATCAATTTACTTCACCAAGTTGGATCTTCGTTTAGGATATCATCAAATCAGAATGAAGATTGAAGACATTCCAAAAAACAACATTTAGAACTCATGAGGGTCATTATGAATTTTTGGTCATGCCTTTTGGCCTTACCAATGCACCTTCAACATTTCAAGGTTTGATGAATTCAATTTTCCAACCATTCCTTAGAAAATTTGTGTTAGTATTTTTTGATGATATACTAATCTACAGCAAGTCTTGGAAGGATCATGTTGAACATGTTGACAGGGTGCTACAACTATTGGAGAGAAACAATTATATGCAAAAAGATCCAAATGTTTCTTTGGAGTCCAAGAGGTGGAATATCCGGGTCATATTGTATCTCATGAAGGAGTTAAGGTAGACCCTAGCAAAATTAAAGCCATTAAGGAATGGAAAATTCCCACATCCATAAAGCATCTGCGAGGATTTCTCGGGTTGACAGGGTATTATCGCAAGTTTGTTAAGAATTATGGGAGAATAGCAGCACCTCTAACAACATTATTGAAGAAAGATGCATTTTCATGGACTCCAGAAGCAACAAAGGCCTTCGAACATCTTAAAGAGTGTGCCAAGCACCTGTCTTAGCTACACCGGACTTCACAAAAACCTTTATTGTGGAATGTGATGCTTCAGGAAATGGAATTGGTGTTGTTCTAATGCAAGATGAAAGACCCATTGCTTTTGAAATTCGTCCAATCAAGGGAAAGTTTTTAAGAAAAGCTATTTATGAGAAGGAAATGTTGGCAATACTCCATGCACTTAAGAAATGGCGACCCTATCTAATGGGAAGACACTTCAAGGTAAAAACGGATCATGATAGCCTTAAATACTTTTAGAACAAAGATTATCCTCTGAAGAGCAACAAAAGTGGGTCACAAAGATGTTGGGTTATGACTTTGAAATCATCTACAAAAAAGGGAAGCAAAATGTGGTGGCAGATGCACTCTCAAGAAAGGATGAGGATGTGGAAGCATTGTTGTGTGCCATTTCTATTATCCAACCAGATTGGATAAACGAAGCAAGGGAGGAATGGAAGAATGACGAAGAAGTGTGGGCACTTATTCGAAAGTTACAACAAGATTCCAGTACGTCTCATACATTTAGCTGGAAAAATGATTCGTTATGGTACAAAGATCGCTTATACCTCTGTAAGAATTCCCAGCTAAAACAAAAGATTCTTATGGAATTGCACACTTCTCCCTTAGGAGGGCACTCAGGATTTTTAAAAACTTACCACAGGGTTAAGAAGAATTTTTTTTTGGGATGGCCTTAAATCAGATATTCAAAAGTTTGTGGCGGAATGTTTGGTTTGCCAACAAAATAAAGTTGAAACAATTAAGACACGGGTCTATTACAACCTTTATCCATTCCAAGCCAACGTTGGGAGGAGGTTTCAATGGATTTTATCACAGGTTTACCCAAGTCTGAGGGAAAGAGTGTCATCATGGTGGTAGTTGACAGACTTACCAAGTATGCACACTTTTGTGCATTATCACATCCATTTAAAGCCAGTACATTTTCCACGGCATTTATGGAAACAATTCAAAAGCTACATGGAAATCCAAAGATTACTGTAAGTGACAGAGATCCCATTTTCGCTGGAAATTTTTGGACAGAATTATTTTCTTGTCTTGGTACTCAGTTAGCTCATAGTTCATCTTATCATCCTCAATCTGATGGGCAAACTGAGATAGTAAGAAAATGTTTGGAAGGATATCTTCGTTGCTTTGTATCTGATAAACAGACACAATGGGTCAAGTGGCTGCCTCTGGCTGAATGGTGGTATAACACTTCCTTCCATACAGCAACAAAAATGACCCCATTTATGGCACTTTATGGGTATCAACCACCATCCATCACATCATATTTAAGAGAAAATTCTAAGGTTAGGCAGTGGAACATCACATCGAACATCAACAACAAGTCCTCCAACTCTTAAAGGATACCTCGTGTTGGCACAGAATAGAATGAAACAACAGGCAGATCAACATCACAATGAAAGAAGTTTTGATGTAGGTGATTTGGTATTCCTATGGCTACAACTATATAAGCAGATGTCCCTCAAGCAAGTTAAGAAGGATAATAAGTTATCACCAAAGTATTATGGTCCGTACAAGGTGTTGCAAAAGATTGGTACTATGGCATACAAATTGGAGCTTCCTGCAGCTTCTCGATTGCACCCAGTTTTCCATGTTTCATGTTTAAAGAAGGTTATAGGCGACAAGCTCCCAGTTCAAACAATATTGCCAGAACTTGACGAGAAAGGAAAAATTATATTGGAACCGGAAGCAGTCACAGAAACAAGATCTCAACAACTATGAAATCGATCAATTTCGGAGTCTTATCAAGTGGAAGAACTTATTTGCGGAAGATTCCACATGGGAGGATGAGAATTTTATACAGAAGTATCCAGAACTACTCAAGCGTTGAGGACAACACTTTTTTTGAAGGAGAGGGGCATGTTGGGTCCCTATAATACTAGTGATTACCCCATTACTATGGTAGTTGTACCCCTTATTAATATTGTTGTGCGCCTATTGCCCCCATATTGTTATTACTATACCCCATAGAATCCCTCTATTGTTATTTTTGTGGCTTTATATTATTATTGTTAGGTCGACTGGGTTATATTGTGACTCCTTAGACTCCTATATATAGATAGGAGGTTTTGTCATTTGTATCATCCAAGAATTGTTCATTTATGTAATGTAAAGGAGGTTTCCCCCTCGAAGAGGCTGAATTCTAAGGCATTGATCTATATTTTCTATCTTTTCTTGAGCTAGTTTCATAACAGAAGCAACAATCTAGACTCCAGTATCATCTAGTTCTCGAGTTTCAACTCAGCAGAGTATATTTTCAAGATAGAGGGAGTTAAAACTAAAGAATGACGCTTTGAAGGCTTCCACCTACTTTGAATTTTGGAAGCATGCAACTAAAACACTTCATAGATTACTCTTTTGATTTGATTCAAAGAAAGGACAGTTCTAACTGGCCTTCATGGAACCTTTAGTACCAGTCCCCAGGAGTGGTGAAGACTACAAAGCCTCCATATTATCAATTGATACCAAGAATATATATGAAATTGATTAAATCGATTTTTACAAGAAGAGAGGGGAGATGATTTTCTCAACACTTACCAGTTCAGCCATAATTGCTTCCAAATTACAGTCATCTTTAACCAACATGAATTCTCAATTAAATATTGAGAAGATGTCATCATTTGTTAAGGACAACAAGATCAAATCTCTAGAAGACTTGATCATAAATCTCAGACATGACCCTAAGGATATCAAAGCAATAGAAGAGCTCATAAAGATCAAGGAGGCAAACATTCAAGCATTGAGGAAGCAAGTGAAGCTACCCTCCACAAAATATCCTCAAGCTAAAGAAGTTGCCAATATAGAAATGGAGAAATAAAAATTATTTACTATAATGGTTGAGCAGAATGCACAAATACAAAAGATGGAGCAGGGCATGGAAGCATTGTTGAAAGAAAAAGAATAGTGGGAAGCAACAGGAGCATCTACATCAGGCATAGGTAGATTAGCAGAAACTTCAACAAAGACCACACCTTTAGAATCTACAAAAGAGCTTACTAGATCTCTAGATGAATTGCCATCAATTCAGGCCGAGAAAGAAAAATTGTCAACAACATTAACTCGAATGGAGGAGAATAAAATTAAAATTGACAATGCATATTTGTCAAAAATACAGAAAAATTACAAGCTCATCCAACAGTTACAAAAATATGAGGATCAATCCTTTGTCATTCAGATGTTGGCAGTGGCTAAGAACAACATTTGGTAGAATATAAATGCCAACATAACATTTATGTGGCCTTAAATTCAGATTACTTTTGAGAAGGAAGAATGCGTGCAAAGAGTCAAAACTGCAATACATAACACAAAGGCAGATTTGGAGCATAGATTGGAAGACACACAAAAGATCATCAAGTTGCTGAATTCTAAGACCAAGGAGGAATTGGAAGACTTGAACATTCCAGATATGAAAACTACAGACATGGAGGTGAATAGGGTCTTACCAAAAAAAATTGATGATACAATTGGAGAATAAATGCAAATACTTTAAGTTGTAGGTCAGACAGTTCAACAGAAAATTCACACTGTTGCAGGAAAAGGGTTTACCTACTCTGAGACATTCTAATGGAAAATTGATCCCATTAGAAAACTACCAAGAACATCTATGTAATATAGGTACTGATGCTTCCAAATTTGTAAAGGCCAAAGGAATTACTAGTGGAGAAGCATTCATATAGGGAATACAATTTGATTTGAATATTCAACATGAAATCCACCACCTTGTTATCAATAAGCCAATTTTTGACACTTACACCGAGGTGGATGAAATGTTCAGAAATATGGTTAACTTTTCTATCCCAAGCGAGGAAAGGTGGGACAGGTTTCTAGAGTTGATTGAGTGAAGTGTAATTGAAGTACACAATTTTTAGCATCAAAGGAATAACATTTGCAACAAAATAGATACAATCACCACCATATTCATACATAGACTCAATAGCGCAACAAATTTTAGCAGATTTTCCCTATTTTCCTTCTTCTATATCTAAAATATCCATGTATTTAACATATATTATTTGTAGATATATTTTATTTTGAAATCCAATCTGATATGTAATAGTTCTCTATAAATATTCATAAATAAGACTTAGAAAATGTTGGAACTTGTGTGAAGAAAGCAAACATTTTGATGTAATCTGTGCATGTACTGAAGTGATCAATTTCAATAATACAGAGAGTTTGTTCTAGGATTCCCGTGTCAGGAAATTGGTGATGTCTCCTCTCATGTGAATTTGTTATTTTCCCAGTTTTCCATATGTTTTTTCTGTCTCTATTGTTTTCAAGAAGATAAAGGGACGAATTTGTTTAAGTACACTTTGCTCTAGCTTGCAAACAATATTAATGTTTTCAATCTAATTTTAAGTATATAATTCATCTTAGCATGCTCTATATTTAATTGAATCTAAATCTTATTCCTCCTATTCACTCCACTAAATACTTTTAAAGATCCAAAAGCTTGCCTATCCTTCCCTGTAACAACTGCTCTATCATTTTTGTATTTGATCACCCAAAGACCCATGACTCCATGCCCAATGGACTTTCCCTATAATTTTCAACCAAATATTTGAAAAAACAAGCTCAAAACTCAATAACTAGCCTAATACCTTAAGACAAAATTTAAAATAGAAAGAGAGATCCCTCTCTGAAGCTGGAAGGGCTAGATCCCAATTTTGCAAGTGGTTTTGTGGTTACCTCTAGGTTTCTCTCCACAACTTTGGGAAATTACGGAGTGATAACAACAATTACATAAAGAACATCAAATTTTAGTGAATAAACAATGTAAAATAGAGTTTAAGATAGGCAACTATAAAATTGAAGTACTTTGTAATGTATTACCTATGGATACATGTCATGTTTTATTGGGTCAACCATTGCAATTTGATAAGAAAACAATTTGTGATGGGAGGAAAAATACATATACCTTTGACAAGGATGGTGAAAAACACACATTACTACCATTAAAGGGTGAAGGTGAAACAATAGAGACCAGTAATCAAGTGTTGATGGCGAGTGAGGATTTTTTGAAGCAAGGAAAAGAAGATGATAGATGTTATGCATTTTCTCGGTAAGCCAAAGATAGTTGTTGCAAACATTGAGATAATTGATTTTCTTATAGAAAATCAAACCATGTTCAATGAACATGAGAATATGATGACTAATGAATTGTTTAGTGAAATGTTGATGAGAAAAGATAGATCATCCAATGATATATAATATAAAAGATAACTTTTCAAAATAATTTGTAATGGAAGAAAATTGTGAAGAAATTGCAATAAGTTAATAGTAGGAGAATAAAAATAAAAAAGATTGTCTAGGAGACAACAAGCGGTTTTGTATGAAAAACGTCAAACTATTGTTGAAAACAGTTTGGGTAAATATTGTTGTGAATAGGGTTTGGAAGAGAAAGTATTTGTGGATCCGAGAAATCAAAAGCAGAAACAAGTGTCTCAGGTTCAATTTCATGCATATGAGGTAGTACACCACATATGTGGAAGAAAGGAATGAAATACAAAAGAATAAGAAAAAATCAAGTTGTATTGGTAGTCATATACATGACAACTATTTTTATGGTTGAGGATGGACTTAAAAAACCCAATGAACAAATTATTTTCTTTAACACGTTTGCTTCATGTGGAGGTGTAATCAAAGAAGACAAGAGAAGATAGAACATGAAAAATGAAAAAATAAATCATGGGAAGACTTCAATTATGCAGAAGAGAATTTTATGTTTTTGTAATGATTAATTTCAAGAAGAAATCAAATTTCATATTGACAACACAAAAGTACAATTAAGAAGGAAAACATGTATACATCTAACAAATAGACCTTGGGATCTAGGAGAAAAATATTTGAAGAAATGTTCTATTTTATAGATGCACCTAAGGTTATTTTATACTTTCGTGTAATGGTTACAACAACAGATAATTTATGGATAACAGTGCATGAATATTTTTTTTCCATGGGAGTTTGATGGAACAACATCGTTTACAATTTTATTTTCTTAAGTTGTAATAGGATCAATATCTTTCCAGACTAATCTATGTAGGGATGAGTTTGTTTTCTCAAATACCATGCAATGTAATAAATCTACTAAGTTAGCATATAGTTCAAGGAGTTTCTTAGTTTTAGGGATATTTACATTTTTAAGAGATTGGATTTGATGTTTTATAGGAATAGAGGATACAAACCAATATTTCATGTTTCAAGAAATTCCTCACTATTCTGTATAAATCCATTTATTGTAAAATGATTAGGTATGGAGAAATGAAGAAAACAACCTATAATTAATCCATGAGTGTGTGGTTTGCATCAAAAAATGTTTGTGTAAATTTAGATCTTGAAAGAAAATTTATCCCAACTTAAGGCATGTTTCACTTCTAGATGTAATTGGAATTTTTACAATAAACCATATAATGAATAAGCTTTTTTCCCTATAGATATTTTAGCACCCAAATGATAATTCAAAATTGTATCTCTAATGACATATTGACGAAAAGATAAAGAAAAAGATGACTGAAATTTCTGCTATGAAATACTTGTTGCCTTGTATGAATCACAACCCCTTAAGAATGCTCTAATGTTGATTTGACACATGAGTGTCCACTAAAACCGGATTACCTTCATAAAACAACTCCAAATACCCAAAATAATATATATCATAACACAAAATATGGCTGAAATTGTCATTAAAAAACCAAAATAAATAAACTCTTGAATGCATGAAATAAGTATGTAAAAATATCCTCTTCCTGTTTAAAAAACATGCATCATTATGGCTGTAAATAGTCATGATTTTTTAAAATGCACTTGCTTAATAAAATTGTTCCCAAGGCAACAATTCTACAATCTTGACCCTTAAATAATCACTAGTGTCCTAAATAAGGTACATATTAAATTCAAATTAGTGTATATATATATGGCTGTAAATAGTCATGATTTTTTTAAATGCACTTGCTTAATAAAATTGTTCAATAGGCAACAATTCTACAATCTTGACGCTTAAATAATCACTAGTGTCATAAATAAGATAGATATTAAATTCAAAACTTATATTCCATTTATGGCTTTCGATATGTAGAAAGTTATCCATATTTTCAATCGTATGACCATCATGTTCTCCACCCAATGGAAAATTGACCGAATCCCAAGGTTTTTTCCACAAATCTTCCCTTTCTAAATCATCAAAATATGTATTACAAAATCAAAATTTTGAAACTGAGTACAACTCACCATACGCTTGTCTTCTTATCGAGGAAAGATAAAAACTTGGATGCTCTCATCATCTACTTTTTCATCAAAATATTCCTCTAAATGGGTTCATAAGGTTGCTATTGCCCTTCTTCATGTACTTGATGACTTTCTTCATCAATCTCTTCTCGAGGCTCTTGTTCTTTACTAGAGTCTCGAGGAGTTTGATCTTCAAAGTCCTAATCAAAATCTTCATGTATGGAATGATGAAATTCTTCATTAGGAATCTCATGATCTTCAATATGATATTCTTCGTCATGTTTTTTTTTCTTATCTTTGATTGATTCAAAAGGGGATTTTTCTTCTTGCTATTAATATTGAATGGAATCTTGAGGAGGTTCTTTCTTTTGCAAGGGACAATAAGAAAACTATTCATCAATATGAATAATGCTCTTGATGATCATCAATATGCTCTTGATGAGATGATTCTTCATTCTCATTTTGGGCTACCTTAATGTCTCCAAGGATACTGTTGGACATTTGATGGTGTATGGGTGGTTCTGTAAGTGTCGACATTAATTTCAAACAAGGCTCATCATAATGAGCGGGTGTTTGGGAGGAATCCCATGGTTGTTGGAGTGCTTTGTAGAAAATCATCACGGTAGCAGGCTTACTGAAGAAGCCAGAAAATGATGTTTACAGTGACGGACTAGATGGAATTCCATGGTAGCTGCAGGCTTCATGTAGGTAATCATCACAGTAGCAAGCTTACTGAAGAAGCCATAAAATGATCACCATGGTGGTTGAGAGTTCAGTTGTCTAGGCACAAAGTAGAAGATTCAAGGAGCAGAGAGGTTTGCAACCATCTGATAGGTATCAAATGGATTCAAATCCTACATCGGGTCCTCTCCAATGCAAAGTTCTCTGTAATAATTTTCCAATGATATGCAAAAGTTCAAATGTGGATTCCTATATCAAAAGATATGGTCTGTTGAAGTTCAGGGATTTGAAGCCTTAGGAACGAAGGGATATCAAGCATATTGGATATGTGGATATCGGAGGTCAGCACATTGGCATATCAAAGATCAGCATATCGGGCATAATGGATATCAGAACCCTGGAGATTGAGACATTAGATATCAGAACATCAGAGAGTCAGAGAAGATGGCATATCAGAGGTCGTATCAGAATATCACAACATCAGAGGATCAAGACATCGGAGTATCAAAAATTCTTAACTGAGTACTCTAAGAAGTTACGGTACCCAACAATGTTGGTAATACTAAAAGTGTCGAGAAAAGACGAAGACAATTAACAAAGGGTTTTGTTTCAAAGACAAGGTTTGAAGGGCCCTATTCTCTCTCCTTTGATAGGACACATGATAGCATGAGATTGGATCTGATAAGCTACAATGTCATATGACGTTAGCATTACATTCCAATACGACAATATACATGGATGGTTGATTCAACGATATTGGGTGCCCTAATGTACCAGATCTAAGCGACATGTGTCATCGCTATAAATATGCTACATGGAGTAATGACGTCATATCAAAGGTTGTCATATTGGATGATTAAGACTTCGTAACTTTGGAATAGAGGGTTTTTGTAAAAGTTGCGATGGAGGGGGCTTCCGATATTGTGTTGGCTCTTAGTCATGAAAACTAAAGAACCAAGGGCGCAAAGCAGTAGCAAAGGAAGATTGGCCCCTGGTAGGAACAAAATGCCTTAGCACCTAAAAGGTAATCTACAAGTCACAACTCTCAGTCCCATGGAGGAGAAATGTGTTGAGAAATGGAAACAAGAAATTCTAGTTTAATTTGTCCTTGAATTAAACTATGAATTAAAATCGAATTCTATTCTCATAGCAATTTGTAAATAGTTAATTAAGTTTAATTAACTTAATTAACTTAGGAATTTCAAGTTGGAAGTATTTTTGTAGTCATGTATATGTTCTTCCTAAATTTTAGGGGTCCAGGATGAGTTTATATGAGTTGTAATTAGATAACTTAGTTTGACTGAGTTATAGACAATTAAACTAGTTCTGATTGTTTGTGGAACTAGTAGAGGTCTAGTAGTGAGTTGGTGCACTGGTGCATCCTTAGTGCTACTTCAGCTAACTGAAGATTCCCTCACAAGAAGCTCATGCATGTCAGTTTAGAGAAAGACCCAGTTGAGACTAGATTGCAAGGACAATGAACTATCAGTTGTAGAAGGATCCGAGTTGTATAGGTCATGCATGCAATGAGAGAAGGACCTAAGCTTGGATTGCATAGTTATGGAGGAAGGATTTCCCAATTAAATATGGGTTTATCCTCACAAGAATTGTGCAACGAAATAGGGGCTTGGCAGGCAACAAAATTTGCTAAGTGTTGGCCAGAGTGGGCTTGTGAGGCAGAGAGTTGATGATACCTATGCAGGAATTGTTCTTATGAGAACAAGCTTTGTATTATCACTCAGATTTCTGATTAATTCCATAGATAGTCGGGGTTTTGAGCAATGGATTTCCCCAAAGAAACAATTTTGTTATGTTTCTTTGATTATCTTCCTCTTGTCAATTATTGTTTTCATCGATCTATTGGTTTCCATTGTTTAAAGAGTAGAGTAAATTCTTGTCTTGTTGTTATCAGGAAAACTAGAGTCCATTCAGAGCTGCTAGTCCCACTAAGACAGGTAGCTATCTTAGAAACAAACAAACTAAAGTTACTTGCGTTTTTCTTTATGAGAAGTAGATGAGAGAGAAGCAGAGAGTACCAACCTCCGTCTATCGCTTGGTTCCTTGCTTGTTTCCTCTCCCCTTCGACAGATCTTTGTCGCTCCTTCCTCGATTGTCTTGCTTCAAAGAACACTTGTAGAGTTAAAGCAACATAATACCATCAAAGCATAGAGATCTACAATCATAAACAATATAGGATCATATATATATTGACCACACAAATGCATATATCAACTCAGAGATACAAGAATATGGAGGAAAACTCAAATAACTTTATTGATAGAAAGAGTAGAAGAGAAGATTACAACCCATTGATCTGACCCAGTGCCATCCTCCCAGCATGAAAGCCCTTCTTCACCTCATGAAAATCTAGATCACCCAACACTATGATGTTCCAGAAAGAAACCAACAGCACTTCCTTACAAGATGCAAAATTCCAGCCTCCAGATCTCTAGGATGAGGGATCCATATATAGATGTTTGCAGGTGGGTGAGTCAGCTTCCGGGTTTTTGATTAGTGTCATTTCTCTGATAGTTCTCAATCCCACTTGGAGATTTCATGATCTCTTACTCATCCTTGGGCGAATTCAGATAGGCAAGTGTCACATGAGAAGTTTCTGGAAGATTCCATGATCATCCACCTTGCAAACTGTCTATGCCATTTGTCTACTCTCACCCATCACACCCCATAGAAGGGCTTTTGAGTATGCATCGCACCCCTAGTGTGCATTAGGTGGGATGCATCACACTTTGACCATGGAGCAGGTGAGATGGTCCAATTTTGACTAGTTCTGAGCAGTTTTTCATGGAGAACTTTTGGGAGATGATGTAATCAGCTGACCTTATTCCTTTAGGGTATGGAACAACACTTTTAGGGACTTAGAAGCCCTTTGTTTATGGACATATAAGATTGGGGTTGCAGTGCCCAAATATGTCTATAACATGCTCCACAACATCTTTTGGATCTGACTAAGGTTCCTCCTTTGGAGCTAGAAGCTCATCCTCTAGTAATATGCTTAGCGCTGGCTCTAGAGATCTTCTCCTAGCCTTATCCTCATAAAATATTACATCCCTTCTCATAACAATCATCCTAAGTGAGGGAATGTACACCTAGTAAATACAAGGTGTCTCTCTATATCATACAGAGATCGCCCTTTCTGCAGTAGGCTCCAAATTTTACCTACTATCTTTGGAGACATGAAAATAGACCATGGATCCAAAAATGCAAAAGTCGGAGACATATAGTTTTCTCCCAAGGAAAGCCTCTTTAGGTATAATAATTTGAAGAATTTGTGAGGGCTTATGTTCTGCAAATAAACAATTTTATTGCATGCTTCTACTCATGTGTATAATGGAAATCCCTGGTCATGCAACATTGTTCTAACAACTCCTATAATGATTCTAATTTTTCTCTCTGCAACCCCATTTTTTTATGGGTTATGGGGTGTGGTCAACTCCCTTTTAATATCCTCCTTGACACATAACTCTTTGAAGGCATTAGACACATACTCTTCTCCATTATCACTTCTCAAGGATTTAATTTTCTTTCCAGTCTCATTTTTAACTAAGGATTTAAATTCAACAAACTTTGAATAAGCCTTATCTTTATTCTTAATGAAATACATCCAACATTCATGTCGACTTTTAATGTACTTTGGATAAGTGGTTTTCCATGGGTTAGTCTCTACTTAAGGAAAAGTGTCCAAAATAATTATTTTCCTAAGTGTGACTTTATAAAGACAAAGCGACATCATAAGTGGTAAAGTCAATGTTAAATTATAAAGTGAAAAGTGACTTTAGACATAAAGTACAATATGGGTACTTTATTATCCATGCCGCGCACAGGGTATAACGCATTTGAAAATGTGTTGACCATTCAATTAAATTTGTGCTAAACAAAAATGAAATAACACATTATAATGTTAACTCTATAAAAAAAAAAAAATGATTTTAACTTTATTTTTTATTATTTGTGATTGGTCGAGTACTTTGAACTCTTATTGAGTCATGATGATTTAGTATGACCGCCAGGGATTCAATTATTTAGTGTTAACTATGACAATCTTGAGATCTAAATATGGCAGATATAGCAATTACTATTAACACTGAGCCATGCCAGTTTGCATTGAAGGGCTAAATGCCATAAAGCAATTACTATTAACACTGAGCAGTTTGTATTGAAGGGCTAAAACTTTAGGAAAGTTATTATATTCATAATTAATGTTCATACGGCAAGTCATATTTCCAAATAAATCCGTTTTTAAGGATAGCAATTAATGTGGCATTTACTAGCTGGGGAACTATTGCTCGACGTAGTAAATATTACTTTGCAAACCGCGAAAACCACCATGTCGAATAAATAATCTATGTATTGTTACTCTCGTCAAAATATGGAATAAGTAAATATATTATTGTTACTCTCGTCAAAACATGGAATAAATAAATAGATTAGTGTGTTAACTAGTTTGTGCGAGTTAAAAACCAACAACCTCGTGTTAATTAGTTGGGTGTGAGTTAAAAACCAGCGTAGCCACCAAAGGTGTGGGTAAATGTGAATATGGAGACATTGTCATTTTATGTTTTTGGCTTTTTTTAGTTTTAATTATTTTTTTATTTCAAATTTAAGTATAAGTATTTAAAATTTTATTTTAATTATTTAAAATAGTAATTTTGTTATTCCATAATTTGTATCATCATTTATTTTTTATTTGTTAATTTGAATAATTATTTATGGCTTCTTCTATTGATTAATTAAGAAATGCTTTAGAAATATCTTATTGATGAAATTTAAATAATATAAATGATCTATATCACATGCATGTTTCTTTTGTGATTCCTCTAACACTTCCTCCACAATCTCTTTCAACTTCCAAGAAAAATTCTCTCAACTATTGGTTAGATTTATGTCCCCTTTTCCATGTTCAACTTGTCCATTCATGCTTTAGTCCTTCCCTTCTCTTCATTAACTCCACTCACCACTTCATCTTTCTAAAAGAATCTCCCATACCTTGTCCTTCCACCACTTTTCAAATATTACACCTTAATTCTTATACTTCTCTTCTCTCCCTTGATCTTATGCCTCCTCCATAGTACCATTTGAATTTAACTATTCATTCTTTTAGATTCACCGTAGACTACTACCAAGCACAAGTTCTTATGCTACTGTGATTGGGGCGTTAAAAAGAATATATTCTCGTTTTAGCAAAACCATCTTCGCGTAGGTTACAATTTCTTTTACCATCCTTCCAAATGCTCCCTTCTTGAACTCCTCCTCTACTTGTGAAAAATAATGGCTAATTTTATTTCTTTTACCATCCTTCCAAAAGCTCTCTTCTTGAACTCCTCCTCTACTTGTGAAAAATAATGGCTAATTTTACTTGCAAATTCAATGATGTATCCTTCTATTATTATTTTAACATGAAAATCAACAACTATTACAACTTCAATATTGACTATATGCAATACAATTAGGCTTTAAACATTTCACTAAATCCCTCTCCTCACTTTCTAGGCTAGTCAAGGATGGATTGTATTGCATAAATGGGGTAGCAAGCTAAGTGGGCTTGATTGTGAGAAAAACTCCACAGTTAAGCGCGCTTGAGCCAGAGGAGTTCTGGGATGGGTGACCTCCTGGGAAGTCCTGGTTACCGGGTGCAAGCCCCGAAGTGATGATTGATGCTATGTGATTCATTCTCCACATTTCACTAGTTTCAATCCCACTTCTTCACCCCTATGAGCATCACCCGATGCAATGAGTGCTAAGTGAACTATTCAAAAATCATGAGAAATTAGTCAGTTACGACTACCTCTCATGGAAATGGTCATATGTGAATGACTTAACTAACGCAGTTGAATCCCAAAATGATATCTAATATAATGCACTACGTAGACCCCCATACTTAAATTCAAAAAGAGTCAAGGGATCTCTACTTGAATGGTTCATGAGGCACAATACTTGCTAAGGTTTTGCAAATGGGGAGCAAGCTAAGTGGGCTTGATTGTGGGAAAAACTCCACAGTTAAGCGCGCTTGAGCCAGAGGAGATATGGGATGGGTGACCTCCTGGGAAGTCCTGGTTACCGGGTGCAAGCCCCGGAAGTGATGATTGATGTTATGTGATTCGTTTTTCACTAGTTTCAATCCCACTTCTTCACCCCTGTGAGCATCACCCGATGCAATGAGTGCTAAGTGAACTATTCAAAAATCATGAGAATTAGTCAGTTACGACTACCTCTCATGGAAATGGTCATACGTGAATGACTTACTTAACGCAGTTGAATCCCAAAATGGTATCTAGTCAAGGATGTTTCCCTACTCTACTCATCTAGTCGAAAAACACCACAAGCGATTATATTGAGATGACATCATAGTGTCATGGTAATCATGAAATAATGCACATTGACAACCTTGGCATATTGGCTCAAAAATAGGCTTATTTTTCTAAACTAGTGATATTCCACATAGCACTAGGTTAACATGAAAATAATACTTCCAAAACCATACAAACTTCATGATAATATCCCATGATGAAACCATTTGTTTTATCAATTTGAGGCCTAGATACAAAGCAATGTCCAATAGGAGGTTCATTGTTATCTAGGTGCTAGCATTTTCAATCCCCTTGATGGGAGATGTTTCACCCGCATTATACCCAACCATCAATGGCTGTCTATGGATTTAATTAATATAGCTAACATGATCAATGTCCATCCTAAAACGCATCCTTAGCAAACAATCAATATTATAGACCATTGATTTCCATACCAAAATCACCACATAAAGAGTTAATTGATAATCATTATCTATAATAATATCATTCTAACCAATAGGTGAAATAACTTATCCAATCAAAGAATAGTCATTTTATAGAATACATAAGAAACAAAATTAAATATATCATAACCACAAACTAGAATTTAAAAGGAGAGTTGTATTCCATTGATTTGAATTATAATCTAGTACGTACATCATGACCTAGTCTTGACCAATGTGTAATGTGGAATAACATTATAGAATAGTTTTTAAATTCAACGCCTTCAATTATTTAACACTTAAACTTTATTTAACTATTATCTTCTAATTATTTAATATAATAAAACCACATATACACATTCACTTGAAGTTGGAAAGGTGTATTTGTTGGAGTACTTCAAGCTCCCTTAGTCACGAACTAGGTGATATTTGTCTCACATTTGGCTAGGTAGACTCAATTTTCCACCACTCTCTTAACATATATTTTAATTTAACTATATTTAAACTAAGTTAATTTAACTATATTTTAATCTAACACCACACATCTCTTTTTTCCCATGAGAGCATTTCTAGAAGGTAGTTGTACCTTTTGTCGAAAAAATAAAATTTCCATACAAATCTATACAAATAATAGATTAAAATGAACAAATATGATAATAAAAGTTTATCAAAAAACCATCTACAAATAGAGTTCTTATTATCTTTTCCTAGACAAAGATAATGAAATCATGAATTATCTTTCTATTTTTATTGTAATTTTTATTAATATAATTTTTATTGTTTTTATTGTTTTTTACTCTAATTTAACTATATTTAAACTAAGCAAAAGTAGCTACTCTCTAGCCATTATTCAAATGTGGGACCTGGTTCATGCCTTTCAAAATTCAATAATTAAACTAATCCGTAGGGAATGCTAGCTATGTGGCCTTGTTTAATGGGTGAGTTAAAAAATAGAAAGTGAGAATTAAATGCACATTTATTCTCATCCCTTGATCTAAATGAATCTAAGCCATTAGATCTTAGGGTTTCCAAAAATTCATTTAGGGGAAACAAAATGGGGAAAGAAAAGAGAGATTGCAGTCATTCTTCATGAGCAAATTGGAGAAAGGAGGCTGAGAGCTGGAGAAACGTTTTGAAGGAGAATTTGTTGTAGCAAGTCGAAGGAGTGATTTCCAGGCAAAGCTAGGCACAAAAATCAAGGCATAGAAGACAACATAAGGTATAGTCTGAACAACATTTAATGTTGTGAGTTGTATGCCATTCAAGAGAAATTTTTGAGAATTAAAAAAAATCTGTATAGTCATATCCATATAGTACATATTTGCAGCTTCAAGTGACCAGAGAAATCGAGGCAAAGTGGGCACGATTTTCAAGGAGTTTTGCAATGAAGAGATAAGTTGTATTTTGCTATTTTGTTTTGTCTGCAAATTCATTTTTCTTAAACTTGAAAGATAAATAAATTTGAAGAGCTCTCTAACAGGTTTTCCTTGGAGAAGATCGAAGAGTTTTTGCCTAGGTCTAAGTTGACCAAAAATCTATGTGTAATTTTATGTGTGTTGTTGGTTTGTTTATGTCCATATTTAAATTCAGCATGTGTTGATAGTCCCATGTGTTTTAATCTGAAAAAATTCATTTCCAGAATTCTATATGTTGAGTGTATGTTTATGGGAAAGGGCATTTAACTGAATGAGAGTGGTGGTGAAATTAAAACTGGGTTGAGATTGCAAGAAACATTTTAGTCATCAAATTTCAACAAGTCATGGGAAATATCATCAATGATGATCACATAATACATATGCTTTGTAACTGAGACTGTAGGAAATGGTCCACGCACATTCGAGTGAACTCGCTCCAAGAATTACAGAAATTTTGAGGTAAAAAATGGGCATCAAAACAAAAATGTACAAAAAGAATAACTTTATAAGAACCAATAGGATTCAATATGATGATGTCAACCATGGGGGATGGTTCACCATTTTTGGAGAAAAAAGGTTAAAAGATAAAAAAAATAAAAAAAAAAACTACATTTTCAACGTGTAATTTCAACTTATCCCCCTCTGCATTTACTTAAATTTTGATTGGGAGAACTCATTGGATGCGAAAATTAATTTTACATCCAAGGAGTACCCATGTTGCATACTTTCAATGGACCCTACTACATGAAAAATATGAAATACATGAAAAGACATGATGCAATCATGTTTTTCATGTATTTCACATTTGTTTGTGTAGTAGGGTCCATTGAAAGTATGCAACATGGATACTCCTTGAATGAAAAATTAAATTTCACATCCAACAAGTGATTCTACTTGAAATTTAAGTAAAATCATAAGGATATAAGTGTAGGAATTTACAGGGTAAGTTCCTCAGACAGAACACCAGAAGGACACCGCTCACAAACAGATCATAGATCAATACACCAGTATTTTGACGTGGTTAAAACCCTCAGAGAGGGAAACAGT
>APFE031188424.1:190346-201356 GCA_000404065.3 Pinus taeda
AACCACTCTCAACTCAGAAGCTTCTGAAAATGGTTGCTCAGTTGTAAAACTTGCTTAAAAGGTAGGAAATTACAATACTAAACAAGTTATAACAACAATATAATTTAGTCCTAAAAAGGAGTTATAAACTAAGTAACTGGATTCATCCTCCCCAATGTGTCTTGAATCCTGCATGTTGGACATGATTCTCTTGGGACACGTGTTTGATTCATCAGTTGAACATGTCCGAACATGAGGGATTCGTGGACCTAGAAAATCTGATTTGCCTAAGTAGCGTGTCACAATTTTTGGACATGTGTCCCTCTCAAAAAGCGTGTCGCAACTCTTTAAAAGCCCGATTTGGGCCATTTTGTCTTCATTTTAATGTGTTTCTCTTGCTATGGGTGTGTGGGAGCGAGTATCAAAAGGTTTAGAAGCATTTTGGAGGAGATTCAAGCAATCGGTAAGTGAATTTTGGCTTTCATCCTCTTGTTGCGAGAGGAATTGGAGTAGATATGGGAATTTGTATAGTTTGAAGAAGAGAAGGCTTGAGTAGTCCAGGGTAGAGAAAATGGTGCATGTGCACACCAACCTTCATCTTATTTACATGCAAAGGGAGGAGTGGTTGAAGGGAAAGACAAAGATGTCGGATGTGTTTCCTGATGATATGGGTTTGGACAATAGTGTTGAGTTGGCATTGGCCAACTTGGATACTCTTGAGGGGTCATCCTCCACACTAGCAGATGTAGATATTACATTGGACACAGTGGAGGAGGATGCATAAGAGAGTAGTGATGACCATGATAGTGATGTTGATTTTTGATGATGATGATGATGATTTATTAGAGACAACTAAGAACATTTTCAATCTTAAAAACTCTAGGAATGAATGTTTATAAATAAGTAAAGGCACCCAAAAGACAATATTCACAAGAAGTTACTTTCAACTATCCATTCATAAACTTTTAGAAAAGAGAAATAGAAAACAAGTAGTGATGTTTCTCCATAAGTAGCAAAAATTTACAAATGAAAAATTCTTTTCTTATTTATATGAGAGAACAAACACCCTTCTTGTTAAAATAATAATATCCTCCTAGAAAAATATCTAAGAAAATAAAATAATGCCTTTAAATCCTACAAATCCTAGATATAAGGTCACAATTTTTTTCCTAAATTATACATAAGACAAAGGGACTATTGTCCCACATCTTCCACCTCATGATTCACTAGACAATAGATACAATGAATAATCAATCTTGCCTAGACCTATTGCAATCTATTCATCTCGTTGAATGGAAATGGAAAGGGTAATAACATAAATTATAATCCTCGCATGCCGATGAAGGTTATAGACCCACTCAAACAATTGAAGATCCCTCTACAGATCCTTGATCCAAGCACCTATACACATGGAAAAGAAAAGAAAGGAAATGTATTTTCCTTTCTGAGAAGGAAAATTATAAAGAAAATTGGTCTGATCATAAAAAATACAATATGATCTAATAAACATAAATGATGTAGGGATGAAACCAAATTGAAATTCAATAAAAAAACAATATAATAGTATAAATATACCTTATAGATGTAGAGGATTATCCTCTAACCCCTTTCTCCTTGCCCTCCCTTGATCTACTCACAGACTGGACTCATTCATGAAGTAAGAGAAAACCTTTTCTAGTAGCATTTCTCTAGCATTACAGGGTATTTTTATCACTTTTTACTCACTTCCACCCCTTAGAGGGTTTCATTATATAGGCCATTCCTAATGCTTGCCTCGGCACAAAAATCAACAAACTCACCAAGGGTATACTCCCCTCCATTGTCCGACCTGAGGACCTTGATCTTCCTACATGTCTCGGTATCCACAAGAGATTTTAACTCTTGAAACGCTTGAAGACCTCACTCTTGGTCTTCAAGAAATAAATCTAGGTCTTCCTGGAGTGGTCATCAATGAATAAAACATAGTAATCATAGCCACTCAAGGATACATGAGACATCCGACCACTCACATCGGTATGAATCAAGTTAAGGATCCCGGTTGCTCTACTGTCACTGCTGGGAAAGGGGGATCTGGAAAACTTCCCCATAGGACATCCTCTACATACATCAAGGTGATCAGAACTGAAATCTGGCACACCAATGGTGATCTCCCACAATGTACTCAAGGCCCCATGATACATGTGCCCCATCCTGCGGTGCCAAATCTCACACAACTTTGAACTGCTAGATCTACTGTTGGTCCAGTCTTGGGTGCTGCTACTCAATGCCATCAAGTGCTGGAATGAGAACTTGTACACCTTGGCATGGTGCACACCAATCTCTCTAGCTGAATATGCTGGAGTTCCCCTAGGATATATAAGCATCTTCCCTCTCCTAAACAAACATCATATCCTCTAAACTCAAGTGTTAAGACAGATATAAGGTTCTTCTTCATTCCATACACACATAGAACATCTGACACTTTCAAGGGAGATTTGTGTCCCCTATCAAATATCAATGTCCCCACACCGACTGCTCTAACAATACTGTCATCACCAAGTACTACCTCCATATCAGTATCACCCTCTGAAAGCTCTGAGAAGTACTCTCTGACTCCCATCATGTGGCGGGAAGCACCACTGTCAACATACCAAATGCTAGAAGTTGCCCTGCTAGTAGCGGGGAATGCACACTCCCTCTAAACCTGTATGGCAAGTGATCTGACACTAGTGGCCTCACAAGCTATGAACCCAAACTCCCAATCAAATATCTCTGATAAGCTCTCTATCTCTGTAGAAGCTTCCATGGGTTTGTCTTTCCCTCTCTTGTTCTTCTTCTTTGGACACACAACAACATAGTGTCCCAACTTTTGACAATTCCAACATTTGACTTTGGAATAGTCCTTTTCCTTGTTTTGTTGCTTTCCTTTACCTTTGCCTTTGCCTCCACTGTTGGAAGCTTTCTTCTTTTCTTTGCCCTTCTTGCCTCTTGCTAACAATACCACATTATCATCCTCCTCGACCTGTTTGGCTGCCCCAAGATGGTTCTTTCTAATCTCATTCTGAATGCAATCATCCCACAACCTCTCCCAATCAGGAAGGTTTTCTCGTGCAACAATTCCATCCACAAAATTCTCCCAAGTCTTGGAAAGACCATTCAAATAATTTCTCACCAACGCAGTGGGTGCAATGATCTCACCTACGGCTGCCAACTCATCTCTCAAAAAAGTGATATTTGTGAGGTATGTTGTAGCACTTTCAGTCTTAGCCATTATAATGGCCTTCAGTTTCTCCTTTAGGACCATTTTTCTGTTTCCACTTGAGCTCTGGTAAAGACTGGTCAAGGTTGTCCACATCTCATGTGCATAAGTCTTTCCTCTCACATGAGGAATGACATGGTCTTTGATTCCTTCCAGAATCAATCTTTTTTCCTTAGCATTATTTTTGTTAAACTCAACTGTACAGGGTTAGCAGGTACTACTACTGGGTTCTGTGTGGTATTTACCATAATGCCTCAGACTTTTGCATCCTCAAAGATGCTCTGGATTCTCTCCTTCCATGCACTGTAGTTGTTCTACCCATCCAACCTATCTTCAACTCTTAAACCCAAAGACATGTTTCATTATCCTACCAAACTGAAATTTTCAAATCTGTGGTAAAGGTTTGTGTTTTCTATGTAAAAAACAAATTGCATTAATTTTCACTTTGTTGTCCCAAACTGCGCTTTTCAGCCAACCAAGCTCTGATACCATGAAAAAATTTCAACCCCCACTCCGGTTATTAGTTTTCCTTATCACTCCATGCATTTAGTTTTAATTTCAAACATGATAAAAAATCTAAAATATGGAAATGATAATATTTTTCTGAAAAGACAAATTTAGAGATTTCAAAACTGCTGAAATTGTAGAAATAAAACACAACAAAATTATGACAGCCACACACAGAAAATAACACAGTGATTTTTGGTAAATGTGACCCTGGAAAAAACCCCTACAACTCTTGGGGAAAACCAGTTTGAGAGCTCTTCTTTATTTCTGAACATGCTTTTATAGAGAAATTGAAATACACAGTAAAAATTCCAACAATCATAAATTACAACTTTTGTCGATTTTTGTTCTTGAAATCTGCCTTGAAAATTGTGCCAATCAGCAAACAGCCAAAACAATTTTTTTTATAGCAACACAATAGCATTAAATTTTGTATGACCAACCTCGAAAAACATACCTAGAACTTGTTGTCCCTCTTCCTCGATTTCTGTGCCTTTCTCTTGTTGTACGGTTTTCCTTGGGATGCGTGCCAATAAATGATGTTGCCCCGATTTGCTGAAATGTCTTCTTGCTGCTCTCCTTCACTTCCTCATTGCTCAGAAATTTTCTCCATGCTCTCTCTTCTCTTTCGCTCAAATGCTCATGAAAGAATGAATTATCTTTTCCTCTTCTCTTCTCCTTTTATTCTCTAAATGACCTTTGGGTTACCCTAATACCTAATGGTTGAGATTCATTTAGATCTAGGGATGAGAATAAATGTGCATTTAATTCTCACTTTCTATTTTTTAACTCACCCACTTAAATAAAGACCCACTTAGCCTTTTATTTCCATATTCACTTTTTCACTTTCTAATTCTTCACTGAGTTTAATAAAGTCACCTTTAAATTAGAACGTAACTTTCCCACTTATAAAGCCACTCTTAAATTAGAATGTAACTTTACCACTTATAAAGTCACTTTTAAATTAAATTGGCTTTACCACTTATGAAGTCACTTTAGGAGAAAAGTAAAAAATAAATTTGGACACTTTTCCCTAGGCCAAAGATCAAAGCCTTAGGGAACGACTTGTCCTCTGGTATCCAAATTTTAACATCGAGCAGTGGTAGTTTCTATTTTCTTGGTACTGTTAAAATTAGGGGTCGATGCGACCAGTCAACGTTGACTGTGTGACTATTGCATGCTAGTTCGTATGTTGATTGTTTGCGAGGTCTTGTTGCACTTCATATAGTTTTGACAGGCCAGCGCAGTAGTCGAGGGATTTAATATATGGCGTGCAACACAGTGCATAATACCAATATAGTGGTCTGGGTTGTGTCAACTAGGAGTTATGTTTCATAACCTTAAGACAATCCCATTCGATTGTGAAAACCTAGTTTTGATAGTCACCCATTAGCATCTTGGGTGAGACTTCACCCACTCAGTGGGTGTTGATGAAAGGACTGATGCTAAGTGGGTCTTTTTTGGCCACCATGTCACAAATCTTGCGTCTATCATTATCTCGCGTGCCAAAAAATGGTTCCATTGTTGGGACCAAGATGGATGCATGATGAGATTGTCTTTTAAGGATGTGGAATCCATGGAATCCTGATATAAATGAGATCAATTTTTGGCTTAAGCAAAAGGAGCAAGATTTCGTCGCAAAAGAAATGGGAGCTAAGGATCAGAGCATGAAAAAATGGATACAAAAGTATGTGTATATTGATTTTCACGAAATCTTCTTTGTAGAGTTTCCTAATATTTTGTCAGAGTGGGTCCAAAGGTTGAAAGATATCAATCCCACACATTAGTACGACAAGCCAAGGAGGTGGACATCAGAAGAAAAAGTTCCAGCTGGAAACAGTAAGCAACAAGATTTCACGTGCTATTCATTTTTGGTTTGAGAGTGTTTTAGAGGGATATATTGTGGAGTTCACGATAGAATCAATGGTATCCTATACTTTAGCGGAGCAGAATTTCCTCAAAGGATGAGGGGGTAGATTTATGAGATCATTGTCACTGCTAATTAAGATGTTGTATGACCATGATGTTTTTTTGTTGATATCTGACACCATGAGCAACTAGGTAGCCCACGTGGACGGGGGAGAAGAGGAGGCCCTGTAGATGTTATGAGGGATAGAGGATGGAAAATAAAATTGGTGGCAGTGGAAGCTATCAGTGGATCCCAAACTTTGCATAATAAAGGAAAGGAGAAGAATGGAACATGAGAGTTATGAGGATGGAACATTAAGGAGTGGTAGAAGATATCGACAGGGTGACGTGGGAGGAGGTCGTTCAACGTCGATACCTGTCAAAAGAAGGAGCCTAGAAAGAGGTGCTAGAATGGGTCATCGCATGATGCAAAGTAGTTCCAACAACCAAAGCTACGAATGGATGCATTTTGGTATGACACATACAGAAGCAGGGGAAAGAGAACAATTGAGCCACACACCATGGAGGATTCAGAAGCGGAGTAACTAGATCAGATCATCATAGGTGTTGAACCCACCACCCATGTGCATCTACAAACTAATAGGTAAGCACTCAGTGCACTCATTCAACTAGTATAAGAGGTCATCATAGTCAAGGGGTAGGAAATAGTAGTAGTAATGGAGTTGTCCTGATTGCAGGCGGGGCCACACAAAACCTCCAAACCCAGAGTGGTGCGCAGAGGGGTGCAAATATTTCTAATATTACAACAAGTGTGGGAGGGAGTATGTCACCTGGAAGTACCACACATACCACCATGGTGGGTGTAGACTTGAGAATTACCATGTTTCACGATATTGGGACTGAAGACCCAAAACAACATTTGTTTGTGTGTGAAATTGTCTGGACAACTAAGAAAGTTGCGGATGAGGCTACCAAGATTATGTAGCTGTAATCCATGTTTAGGGATCACATGCTAACATTGTATATGAAGTATAAGAGTGTGATTCCATACAAACAAAACAAGACTTTGGTGGACATTAAGCAACCACTAATCATGGAATTCCAAAAGCCTGAATTAGAGTCCCAATGCATCAGACAACTCAAAGAGATTAAGAAGAGTGTGGGAGAGTCAACATGGGACTTTGACCAATGGTTTAAGGTGTTGAAGGATAGGTTAACGTTTGAAATTTTGGGTGCACAAAATAAAGAATGGTTTATTATGAGTCTTTTTCCAGACATCAAAATATCGTTGATGCAACAGAGAATTGGTACCTAGTCAGAGGCTTTGGAGCTAACATTGAAGTTGGAAGCATTAGAAGCAGGATGAGGTGAGAGAAATAACATGAGATAGGTATAATTGTAGTTGAATGTGTTAGCGTTGAAACTCCAAGCCCTATCTAAGGGGAAGGAAAAGCGAGAGGAAGTGTGGTGTAACATTTTCTAGACAAAGGGTCACCATAGGAATGAATGTAAGTTGTTGACTAATTATATGGTGATTGGTGCAACAAACCCCCTTACACAGGGTAGGGGTATGCGGTGTGAAATATGTAGGGTCTGGGGTCATATACACTCCAGTTTCCAAATGACGCAAAAATATGAGGGCACAACACAAAATTTATTCTGCGACTTTTGTAAGTTGGGCCACAACACTCATCATTACCTTGCACTGGAACTAACGTGTGAATGAACCTTTGACTCCTTCAAAGTGAAAGGGTCGGAAGGAGTAGAAGCCGCGACGAATGTAATTAACGAGCTTGGGTATGTCCAAGGTGGATAATACAATGAACAAGTCTGAGGATGTGGCATGGGAGCTAGATGACCTGCTAGGGGAAGAGGAAGATTTGGTCGAGGGAAGAGTACCACAATCTGCTATAATTATGGAAATCAGGGACACTTGGCTCGTGATTTTACTAATCTATGATGTACGTGTATTTATTTCAAGTCCTTAGATAATCCAATGGAGAACTTCCCCTAGGAAAAGAAAGGGTCCAATGTTCAAATGATAGCAGTAGAGTCACGCAAGGCCCAATGATGGGTCAACGCAATAACATGGGGAGGAACCAAGATAGGAGTTGACACCATGAGGTATTGAGAAAAACAACTACAATGGGTAAGAAGAGCCCCTAAGCCATCACCAAAGTTTGATCATGTGAAGGAGAAGGCTACATACAAGGAGGCTCAATGGGAAATAATTTCCTAAGAATAGGACAGGTCAATGTCCAAGCATAGATCCAGTTTAGAGTTTGCTGCAAAATTGTTTGTAGTCAGTGAAAGATACACGGGAATTATATAAGTTCCAAAAGTTGGTAGAACACTGCACCAAGACTACTAAGGAGACTCTTGTTCAACCTTCGCCAAATATTGTGAACCAAGTTGCTCGTCAGAAAAGAACCAACAAAGAGTTTCGATTTGGGGCGCAAATAGCTGAATATGAGATGGATAATATTGTTTTGGATCTAGGATCAGATGTAAATATCCTAACAAAGATAACTTGGGATATTATGGGTAGGTTGAAGCTAACTTGGTCTTCGATTCAACTTAGACTGGATAATCAACATCAAATTTTTTCAATTGGATGACTTTCAGGGGTACTAGTGGACATCGATGGGGTTTTGAGTACAATTGATTTTGAGGCTATCGAAATTGTGGATGAAACTAAACCTTATCCATCTCTCCTTGAGTTCGGTTGGGCCTTTGGCTACAAGGTAATTATGAATTTGAAAAGAATACAAATTATTTTCGAGGGAGGATATATTTAGGTTATTGCACCCTTGGACTTATGACAAGGGGATCACTACGTGGAGATGGTAAAAGGCGAGCTTATTCAGGAGGATTTAGACAACATTTGTAATATTACTGCCTGGAAGGACGATTATGTAAATCCAATAGCCGATGGAGAATTGAGATGACGTAGCATTGGGTCATACGTACTTGACTCAGAGGAGGCTTTAGAGAACTATAAAAATCAACTACATGAGGTAAGTACCAGGAGATGCGCCCATATTACCAGGGTGGTGAGTTAGATAGGGACTGAGGTAAATAATCCACCCTGTTTTGATGGACTATCTAAGACAAATATTTTTATGCAAGAGTATGGAGAGAAGGTACCTGACTTCTAGAGGATCCCTACATTGGACGTCACACTATGCGCAAAAGCAGTTAGGTGATGGGCTACACATAGGGAAAAAATCACGAGGTGGCGACAATGCAAGGAGTTTTTGAAAGTCAGAATTGGACCCAACTCTAGGGTCCCTAGGAAAAAATATTCAAGAATGGAGTGGCCTAGGACTTGCTTGAAGCAATGCATTTTCGCATGGACAAAAGGAGGGGTACCACAATAAGAATGGGTAGACTGTTTTATTCATACCTTGGATGTTATTATGATAAATTGGTATATTGAGTTAGTGGTGCGTAGATGAATTTGAGATTGGGATGAGTTGGCGCAGAGTTTCAAGGCAACCTTTAACTTTCAAGTAGATGAACCTAAGATAGAGAAGGCCCTGGATGTGTTGCAATGGAAGATAGTTGTAGTTGACAAGTAAGTCCTCATCAATGATGGGCTATGGGGTGCTGCATCTCAACACTTGTAACATGTTCACAGGTTTTTGGAATGCTACAATGTGGCAGATGATGGAGGAGATAATCAGGAGCATTCATAGAATGTTCAGATTCCAAAGGTAGAAGTTAAATGCATGGTGAACGGACTGCCTTTACAATTTAATGAATCTATGTAATCAATCAAAATAAAGAAAGACAAGCACAAATTTAAGGGACGTTCTGAGTTGGAAACTATTCAGAGCTACTAGGACGGTGGTATTATTGAAAATTTTATAGGTTCGTTGTGTCAAATATTGATTGGTAACAATGGTGGGAGAGTCAAGAGTCTTGATGAAACCAAGATCAAATATATGGAATTTGTAAAATCATCAGTTAGCAATGGATTGATAGGAGTGGTTGACATCTACGCCTCCCCTCAGCAGGAGGGCTAGAAGTTAAGGTGACACATGAAGAGAAAAGGGGGGGCAGATTACCCCCTATGTACATATGTAACTTTTGTAAATAGGTTGAACTAAGAGTTAGAGGGATTGGGGCCTACCCAAAGGATACATGGATATACTCAAGGGTAAGAAATATGTTGTGTTGGGGGTGACGATGACTCAGGTACAAAGATCATTGCAAAGGATGGACCTGCAAGATAAACAACTGCAACGACGTAATATGGCATGAGAGGACTCAGAGGCATTGATTAGGGTCAGGAATGTGGGGGAAGAATGAATCAAAATGGTTTAGCTCTTCAAGGTAATATTTGGGGAAATAGAAGAAATTTCCTGGAAAGATTACCAAATCCAATTCGGTAGGAGGAGGTGGCCTGTGAGATGTCAATTCACCCATGGATTATTGGGACGCTATCACATTGTTGTAATGACCCACTTAAATCTTATCATGCAAATTTATTAATGTTTACATTACTTGAAAATATTGAAAAATATTGGTGAATACCTTCATTTTGGAAACTATAAATTTATTCACTAACATAAAATTCATTATTTCTATTTTATTCAAATTCCCAACTTGCATTCTCAAATTGAATCTTAGGTAGAATATGGTCTCCTTCCATTATTTCAAATTATATATATATATTGTCATGCGGAAAGAGTTATTTTTGCGGACAAACCTAAACTCCCTAGGAGTCTAAGACTCTCTAGTGACAAACAAGACAAACAAGAGCAATCCTTCTCTAAACATACATTATTCTATGAGAAACCAAGTGTTGTTCTATCCTACCTCAAATCCAACGCTTGTTGTAGCAGTCCAGCCTTGCTGATCCAGATGAGCTCCTCCTTCACTTTAAGACCTGCATACACTAACAGTCAAACGATTACATAACACCTGCATATTTCATAAAACAAAGCATATTCATCATATAGACCAAGGAGTACATGAAATAATTCATTAACAACAAATCATTGAGAAGAATGGACTTATTTGTATTAAGGAAACAAAAAAGGAACCATTACAACCTGAGCCTTGGTGTTGTGCAAGCTCCTCCCAGGGTCCAACAAGATATTTCCTCTACTTTGACAAGCTCACCCACTCCCAATATGGTAACAAGGAAGGATAGTGATCTCTCCTCACAAGTCAACAATGGAAGTCCTAATTCCAGCAGCATTTACCCTTTAGAATGTTCAGCTTTCAACCTCCCCTCCTCTTGCCCAATGCCTGTATTTATAATATTCTAGAGGAAGTTATTCAGTTCCAACATCAATGGGATACTCCCTCTTTTGGATGGGGTAGCTCCTATCTTGATGGGATAAGTTCCTCTATCATAGGGATGCATGAACCATCTGGAGGCGCTCAATACAAGTCAAACACTCTTC
>APFE031188426.1:0-10696 GCA_000404065.3 Pinus taeda
AGACAAACCCAATGCGATGGATCCGAAAGAAGATCTGAACGATTATGATGATCGCAGAGACAAACCCAGTGCAATGGATCCGGAAGAAGATCTGAACAATTATGACGATCACAGAAACAAACCTAGTGCGATGGATGCAGAAGAAGATTTGATCAACTATGACGATTCGCAGAAACAAATCTAGTGTGATGGATCCAGAAGAAGATCCGAACAACTATGATGATCATAGAAGCAAGCCTAGTGCAATGGATGTGGACGAAGATCCGAACGACTATGACGATGGCAGAAACAAACGTAGTGTGATGGATGCGGAAGAAGATTCGAACAACTATGACGATTGCAAAGACAAACCTAGTGCGATGGATCCGGAAGAAGATCCGAACAACTATGATGATCGTAGAAACAAACCTAGTGCGATGGATCCAGAAGAAGATCTGAAAAACTATGAAAATCGCAGAAACAAACCTAGTGCGATGGATCCAGAAGAATATCCGAACAATTATGACAATCATAGAAACAAACCTAGTGCGATGGATCCGGAAGAAGACGTGAACAACTATGACGATCCCAGAAACAAACCTAGTGCGATGGATCCAGAGGAAGACCCGAACAACTATGACGATTGCAGAAACAAAGATAGTGCGATGGATCCGGAAGAAGACCCGAACAACTATGACGATCACAAAAACAAAGCTATTGCGATGGATCCGGAAGAAGATCCGAACAACTATGACGATCGCAGAAACAAAGCTAGTGTGATGGATCCAAAAGAAGATCCAAACAATTATGACGATCACAGAAACAAAGCTAGTGCGATGGATCCGGAAGAAGATCCGAACAATTATGACTATCGCAGAAACAAAGCTAGTGCGATGGATCCGGAAGACGATTCGAACCATTATGATGATCACAGAAGGATCCTGAAGAAGATCTGAACAATTATGATGATTGCAGAAGTGCGATGGATCTAGAAGAAGATCAGAACAATTATGAGGAACGCAGAAGTGTGATGGATCTGGAAGAAGATCTAAACAATTATGATGATCGCAGAAACAAACCTAGTGCGATGGATCCAGAAGAAGATTTGAACAATTATGATGATCACACAAAAAATCCTAGTGCATTGGATCCGAAAGAATATCTAAACAATTATGGGTCCGGAAGAAGATCTGAATAGTTATGACGATCGCAG
Source organism: Pinus taeda (assembly GCA_000404065.3). Lineage (NCBI taxonomy): Eukaryota > Viridiplantae > Streptophyta > Pinopsida > Pinales > Pinaceae > Pinus > Pinus taeda. Next base: position 1,193 of record APFE031188426.1, read on the forward strand.
AAACAAACCCAGACGATCGCAGAAAAAAGCCCAGCGCGATGGATCCGGAAGAAGATCTAAATGATTATGACGATCATAGAAACAAACCTAGTGCGATGGGTCCGGAAGAAGATCTGAATGATTATGACAATCGTAGAAACAAACCCAGTGCGATGGGTCCAGAAGAAGATCTGAATGGTTATCACGATCGCAGAAAAAAACCCAATGCAATGGGTCTGGAAGAAGATCTTAACGATTATGACGATCGCAGAAACAAACCCAGTGCGATGGGTCCGGAAGAAGCTCTGAAAGATTATGAAAATCACAGAAACAAACCCAGTGCGATGGGTCCGGAAGAAGGTCTTAACGATTATGACGATCGCAGAAACAAACCTAGTGTGATGGCTCCGGAAGAAGATATGAACGATTATGACGATTGCAAAGGCAAACCCAATGTGATGGGTCTGGAAGAAGATTTGAACGATTATGACGATCGCAGAAACAAACCTAGTGCAATGGGTCCAGAAGAAGATCTGAACGATTATGACGATCGCAGAGACAAACCCAGTGTGATGGCTCTAGAAGAAGATCTGAACGATTATGACGATCGTAGTGACAAACCTAGTGCAATGGATCCGGAAGAAGATCTGAACGATTATGACGGTCGCAGAGACAAACCCAGTGCGACGGATCTAGAAGAAGATCTGAATGATTATGATGATCGTAGAGACAAACCCAGTGCGACGGATCCGGAAGAAGATTTGAACAATTATGACGATCACAGTGACAAACCAAGTGCAATGGATCCGGAAGAAGATCTGAATGATTATGACGATCGCAGTGACAAATCCAGTGCGATGGATCCGAAAGAAGATCTGAACGATTATGACAACCACAGAGACAAACCCAGTGCGATGGATCCGGAAGAAGATCTGAACGATTATGACGATCACAGAGACAAACCTAGTGTGATGGATTTGGAAGAGGATCTAAACGATTATGACGATCGCAGAGACAAACCTAGTGCGATGGATCCAGAAGAAGATCTGAACGATTATGACGATCGCAGAGACAAACCCAGTGCGATGGATCCGGAAGAAGATCTGAACGATGATGATGATCGTAGAGACAAACCCAGTGCGTTGGATCCGGAAGAAGATCTGAACAATTATGACAATCGCAGAGACAAACCCAGTTCGATGGATTCGGAAGAATATCTTAGCAATTATTGCGATGGATCCGGAAGAAGATCTGAATGATTTTGACGATCATAGAGATAATCCTAGTGTGATGGATCCAGAAGAAGATCTGAACGATTATGACGATCGCAGAGAGTGTCCCAATGCGATGAATCTAGAAGAAGATTTGAACGATTATGACAATCACAGAGAAAAACTGAGTGTGATGGATCCAGAAGAAGATCTAAACAATTATGATGATTGCAGAGACAAACCCAGTGCGATGAATGTGGAAGAAGATCTGAACGATTATTTCGATCACATAAACAAACCCAGTGCGATGGATCCAGAAGAAGATCTTAATGATTATGGTGATCGTAGAGATAAACCCAGTGCGATGGATCCGGAAGAAGATCCGAACGATAATGACGATCGCAGAGACAAATCTACTGCGATGGATCGGAAGAAGATCCGAACGATTATGATGATCGCAGAAATAAACCCAGTGCGATGGATTTGGAAGAAGATCCGAACAATTATGAAAATCGCAGAAACAAAGCAACTGCGATGGATTCGGAAGAAAATCCGAACAAGTATGGCAATCGCAGAAACGAAGCAAGTGCGATGGATCCGGAAGATGATCTAAACAATTATGATGATCACAGAAGTTCGATGGTTCCGGAAGAAGATCTGAACAATTATGACGATCGCAGAAACAAACATAGTGTGATGGATCCGGAAGAAGATCTAAACAATTATGACAATCGCAGAAACAAACCTAGTGCAATGGATCTGGAAGAAGATCTGAGCAAGGATGACGATCACAGAAACAAACCTAGTGCGATGGGTCCAGAAGAAGCTCTAAACAACTATGACGATTGCAAAAACAAACCTATTGCGATGGATCTGGAAGAAGATCTGAACAATTATGACGATCGCAAAAACAAGCCTAGTGCGATGGATCTGGAAGAAGATCTTAACAATTATGACGATCGCAGAAACAAACCTAGTGTGATGGATCCAGAAGAAGATCTGCACAATTATGATGATCTCAGAAACAAACTTAGTGTGATTCATCCAGAAGAAGATCTGAACAATTATGACGATCGCAGAAACAAACATAGTGAGATGGATCCAAAAGAAGATCTGAACAATTATGACGATCGCAGAAACAAACCTAGTGCGATGGATCCAGAAGAAGTTCTGAACAATTATGAAGATCACAAAAACAAATCTAGTGCGATGGATCTGGAAGATCTGAACAATTATGACGATCGCAGAAACAAAGCTAGTGTGATGGATCCGGAAGAAGATCTGAACAATTATGACGATCGCAGAAACAAACCTAGTGTGATGGATCTGGAGGAAGATCTGAACAATTATGACGATCGATGGATCTGGAGGAAGATCTGAACAATTATGACGATCCCAGAAACAAACCTAGTGCGATGGATTTGGAGGATGATCTAAACAATTATGACAATTGCAGAAGCAAACCTAGTGGTATGGATCCGGAAGATCTAAACAATTATAAGGATTTCATAAACAAACCTAGTACGATGGATCCAGAAGAAGATCTGAACAATTATGACGATCACAGAAACAAACCTATTGCGATGGATCCGAAAGAACATCTGAACAATTATGACGATCGCAGAAACAAACCTATTGCGATGAATCCAGAAGAAGATCTGAACAATTATGACGATCTCAAAAACAAAACTAGTGCGATGGATCCAGAAGATGATCTGAAGAATTATGACGATCGCAGAAACAATCCTAGTGCGATGGATCTGGAAGAAGATTTGAACAATTATGACGATCGCAGAAACAAACCTTGTGCGATGTATCCGGAAGAAGATCTGAACAATTATGACGATCGCAGAAACAAACGTAGTGCGATGGATCCATAAGAAGATCCGAACAATTATGACGATCGCAGAAACAAACCTAGTGCGATGGATCCAGAAGAAGATCTGTACAATTATGATGATCGTAGAAACAAACATAGTGCGATGGATCCGGAAGAAGATTTGAACAATTATGACGATTGCAGAGACAAACCTAGTGCGATGGATCCGGAAGAAGATTTGAACAATTATTACGATCGCAGAGACAAACCTAGTGCGATGGATCCGGAAGAATATCTAAACAATTATGACGATTGTAGAGACAAACCTAGTGCGTTGGATCCAGAAGAAGATCTAAACAATTATGACGATCACAGAAAAAACCTGGTGCGATGGATCCAGAAGAATATTTGAACAATTATGATGATCCCAATACGATGGATCTGGAAGAAGATTTGAGAAATTATGACGATCTCAGAAACAAACCTAGTGCGATGGATCCAGAAGAAGATCTGAACAATGATGACGATCGCAGAAACAAACCTAATGCAATGTATCTGGAAGAAGATCTGCACAATTTTGATGATCGCATAAACAAACCTAGTGCGATGGATCCGGAAGAAGATCTGAACAATTATGACGATCGCAGAAACAAACCTATTGCGTTGGATCCAGAAGAAGATTTGAACAATTGTAAAGATCACAGAATCAAACCTATTGTGATGGATCCGGAAGAAGATCTGAAAAATTATGACGATCACAGAAACAAACCTAGTGCGATGGATCCGGAAGAAGATCTGAACGATTATGACGATCGCAAAAACAAACCTAGTGTGATGGATTTGGAAGAAGATCTGAACAGTTATGACGATTGTAGAAACAAACCTAGTGCGATGGATCCGGAAGAAGATTTGAACGGTTATAATGATCATAGAAGCAAACCTAGTGTAATGGATTCGGAAGAAGATCTGAACAATTATGACAATCGCAGAAGATCTGAACGATTATGACGATCGCAAAAACAAACCTAGTGCGATGGATCCGGAAGAACATCTGAACAATTATGACGATCGTAGAAACAAACCGAGTGCGATGGATCCAGAAGAAGATCTAAATGATTATGACGATCGCAGAAACAAACCTAGTGTGATGGATCCAGAAAATCTATACAATTATGACGATCACAGAGACAAACCCAATGCGATGGATCTGGAAGAAGATCTGGACAATGATGACGATCGCAGAGATAAACCCAGTGCAATGGATCCGGAAGAAGATCTGAACAATTATCACGAACGCAGAGACAAACCTAGTGTGATGGATCCGGAAGATGATCTGAACAATTATGATGATTGCAGAAACAAACCTAGTGTGATGGATCGAGAAGTAGATCTGAACAATTATGACGTTCGCAAAAACAAACCTAGTGCGATGGATCCGGAAGCAGATCTGAACAATTATGACTATCGCAAAAACAAACCTAGTTTGATGGATCTGGAAGAAGATTTGTACAATTATGACGATCGCAGAAACAAACCTAGTGCGATGGATCCAGAAGAAGATCTAAACAATTATGACGATCACAGAGACAACCCTAGTGCGATGGATCTGTAAGAAGATCTAAACGATGGATCCGGAACAAGATCTGAACAATTATCGCGATTGCAGAGACAAACTTAGTGTGATGGATCTGGAAGAAGATCTAAACAATTATGACGATCGCAAAAACAAACCTAGTGCGAAGGATCTAGAAGAAGATCTGAACAATTATGACGATCGTAGAATCAAACCTATTGCGATGGATCTGCAAGAAGATCTGAACAGTTATGACGTTCGCATAAACAAACCTAGTGCGATGGATCCGGAAGATCTGTACAATTATGACAATCACAAAAACAAACCTAGTGCGATGGATCCGGAAGTACATCTGGACAATTATGATGATCACAGAGACAAACCTAGTGCAATGGATCCGGAAGAAGATCTGAAAAACTATGACAATCGTAGAGACAAACCTAGTGCGATGGATCCAGAAGAAGGTCTGAACAATTATGATGATCACAGAAACAAACCTAGTGCGATCGTTTCGGAAGAAGATCCGAACAATTATGACGATCGCAGAAAGAGATAAACCAAGTGCGATGGATCCAGAAGAAGATCCGAACAATTATGACGATTGCAGAAACAAACTTAGTGCGATGGATTCGGAAGAAGATCCGAACAACCGCAGAAACAAACCTAGTGCGATGGATCCAGAAGAAGATCCTAACAACTGCAGAAACAAACCTAGTGCGATGGATCTGTAAGAAGATCCAAACAATTATGATGATCATAAAAGAGACAAACCGAGTGCGATGGATCCGGAAGAATCTTCTTTGTACTTTGTGTTTTTGTCTTAAGATGCTAGTGTTTCTTGGAGCATTCACCTGAAAGCTTCATATATATAAAGAAGAAATGAAACCCATGAACACAATCACAACCTATCATATAATTCTCCATGCTTTCAAAAAGTATAGATAGGGAAAATGAAGAGAAACCCTAGCTCTACCAAAGATACTCCAACAATCAATCTTTTTTAATATCTTTTTGAAATATATTTGGTGGAGCTAAGGTTTCTATTGGTTTTCTCTATCTAGGGTTTTGGAGAACTTACAACATTATATGATGAGTTGTGACTATGTTCATGATTTCAGTTCGTACACACATATGGAGTTCTCCACTGTCCAAAAATATGAAATTTCAGATTTAACTTCCAACTTAGCACTGCCATAAATTGTGTTATTTCAAAGATTTGACTTCCATATTTTCATAAATACAATGTCCTAAAAAAGATAGCTGAACACTTCCATATTCATAGTTAGATAATATTCCAAGAATATATACATGTGTTGTACAAATCAACAATTGTCTCATGAACAACAATCACATCACAAGCGACAATTGAACTTGGTTTGGGAGGATATTAATTTATCCTCTCAGGCACCTAAGATCTTTTTGCTGTCAAATCAAATCGGAACTAGATAAAAACCATATAAAAAAACTGGTTGACCAAAAAATACATAAATTTTTCAAATTTAGGAAAAAAACATATACATTGATGTGCATCCATATGAATCACAACCATTACACAGAAAAAATTTCCATTTAACTTGAGGTTTCCTGGAAATAGATTTGGAGGTTTCCCAGCATGAAATTAATATGTTGTCTTGGAGCCAAGCGTGCACCATATCATAGTTAAAATCTAAATTCTTTGGCACCCTTAAACCTAACACTAGTCTGAGAATCCTAGACCATACTAAGAGAATTTTTGTGCTAAGAGAGTTCAACATGCATTTACAACCATATTTTTGTATTAAGGGTGAAAGTGGTTCTGTGACACATAATTCTATTTGAAGGACAAATATCGATATCATAAAATAGAGGCAAGCTTGAAATGCTTGTTCTATAGCTAGAAGTATTGTTATGACATTGTTCACAACATTTAAGTACGTTATTGAAGGACTTCAAAAGAAAGTAAAAGTAATTTAGTGGGTCAGAATGTTCAACGATGGGTATTATTGTGAGATTATTTGGGCCAAATATTGTAGCAGCAACACTAGTTCATTAACTATGCTAAAAGGTCACCAAAAAATACATAAATTATTCAAATTTAGGAAAAAAAAACATATATATTAATGTGCATCCATATGAATCACAACTATTATTTTTTTCCCAGGGAGAAAATATCGTAATTTTCCATTAATTTGTTGAAAATTACATGTTGTAAATGCCATAGGCATATGCAAGTACTGTGACTGTAGTCAGCTGTTTGGAGTTATGAACTGTAAGTTCTACAAAAAGACCCTATTGGGTGTGCTAGTGTTTTTTGTACATATATAAATAATTACATATTCAAAAATTCACCAATGGTGATCGTTGTTCTGTTGCCAAAAAGTGATAATTACATAATAGAAAAACTATGAAAAAAATAGATAAACAATGCTGATATTAGGGTCTATCTGCCCTTCGAAGTTCCGGATCCATATATGGTCTGTGGAAGAACTAATAGGTCCGCTCAAGTGTGTGCTTTGTGATCATCCATTCTCCTCAAGGACGATGTGTTGCCTCTTTCGATAGCTTGTCCGCACCTTCATTACGCTCCCTATAAATATGAGTGCATGAGATGTGATCAAAATGTGTTTTGAGAAAAACAGTATCATCCAAAATAGTTCTAATAGTATATGCATGGCAAGATGTTGTGTTGTTGAACCAGTTTATGACTATTTTGGAATCTCCAAAAATTTGTATGTGTCTGCATCATTTGAGGATTGTAAAATGTAAAAGATGTCGGAGAGTAAGAAGCTCTGCAAAATTATTTGTACCCTCTCCCAACCCCATGCAAATGTGAAAGTAATGTGTGTCTGATAGATAAAGTATAATGCCTCCTCTGCATCCCTGTACTTGTTCAGCCCCATCAAAGTATGGCCAGGGGTGTGCTTTGTCAATTTGTTCCTGTGTGATGTTCTGAGTTCTAAAAACTTGTTCATCTATCAGGATATCCCCATAGCTCGAACAAATTTTTGGTGGAATCAAGACCAGATTATATTCTGGTCCCTAAAAATAATGTTATTGCGGCACATACATATGTGCCAATTAACCAGAAGCGGCAGATTCCTAGATCTCGGCTCAGTTGCAGCTTCCCACCATCTTTCCTAGGCATTTGGGATATCGACCCCACTCCAGTAATGCTTGATACTTAGTGTGTGCCAGATTTGAGACCAGAGTAGTTGGGAAGTGGGGCAAGTGAGGAATAAATGTTGATTTGATTCCTCCTCGACATGGCATAAAACACACCAAGTCGGAACTGGGAAAGTCTGTTTTCTGAGATTTGCCCTTGTAGGTGTTTATCCATTATGATGTTCCACATCAGTAATTTTGTGTGCAGAAGGGCTTTTAACTTCCAAAGATGGCTCCACCAGCTCATCAATCTGTCTAGCTTGTGCTCAGCATGTATGATATCATACCCTTGCTTGGAGGAGTAGTGTCCATTCTTAGTATATCCCCAAATCTATTCATCCTCCTCTTTTCTTAGGCGCACTTGGGATTCTGTTAAAGTTCGCAAAAAAAATATCCATTGTCTTTTCCATTGATCTGGGATGTTCCATGCCTCTCCTATGTGCCATGCTTGCTGGAAGATGGTAGAGTTATGAGGGTCTCCGAGTTGTGAGATGAAATGGACACCATTGTGGTTTAGAAGTGTGATTATTTCTTGTGGGAGTTGGTAGGCATTTCTGTAGGTTTTAACCCCGTACAGAAATTACCTACATACGAATTCTAAATCATAGAAAAATAAACAATGCAAGAGCATAACACATAAAACACATATACGCAGAGATTTCCCACTGGATCCCAAAACCGGGACTACCAACTTGATTTTTCATTATATTCCTTTGAATGTTACAATACATATTTATACATGCCGAAGCATCCACTACCATGGACCGAAAACCATCGCGTCCAAAACCATGGACCGAAAACCATAGGTAGGTTCGCCCAACCTAATATAGGGTCCAAAAAAGAATTTCTCGGGGCGCTGCCCCAAACCCTGTAGAGGGGGGCTACTCACCCCCCTCTAACCCCCCGGTTCACTACGTAGGTTAGTCGTGGAAAGAATATAACACAAGCCAACAATCTCCCACTTGTTGTTTTCTTTCCACAGGGGGCCACAGGAGAGCTTAGTCATTTTTCCAACCCTGAAACGCCCATTGTTTCTCTACAACAAGAGAACTTCTCAGAGCTTACAGATTTTGTCAATGCATCTGCAGTATTCTTCAAAGTGTCCACCTTTACCAACACCACCTTTTTGTCTTCTATCATATCCCTCACAAAGTGATACTGAACATCAATGTGCTTTGTCTTTGAATGATAAGCAGGGTTCTTTGCCAAGAAAAATGCACTTTGGCTGTCACAGTCTATCCTTATAGCTCCCTATACTAACCCCATACTTGAACACAATCTCTGCAACCAAACTGCTTCCTTGCTTGCATGAGTGGCTGCCATGTATTCTGCCTCTGTAGTTGATAGTGCCACTACAGATAGTTTCTTACTCATCCAACTGACTGCACCTCCAAATAGGTTAAACACATACCCACTTGTAGATCTTCTCTGATCCAGATCTCCAGCCCAATCTGCATCAACAAAACCATGGATATCCAACACTCTGTCCAATCCTGGTCTTCCTTTGTAGCACAAACCATAATCACTAGTGCCACGCAAATACCTGAAAACCCCCTTCACTGTTGTCCAGTGCTCCTTCCCTGGTTTTGACATAAACCTGCTCAATACTCCCACTGCATGTGCAATGTCTGGTCTAGTACAGACCATTGCATACATCAAGCACCGACTGCACTTGCATATGGAACACGGGACATGTCCTCTTCCTCTTCTTGTGTCTTGGGACATTGTTCAGCAGATAACCTCACACCTACAGGAATAGGGACCTTCACCAGTTTACTATC
>APFE031188434.1:0-54602 GCA_000404065.3 Pinus taeda
AAAAAGGACACGGGAAAATGGTGTGAGTTCCATAAGAGCTCCACTCACAACACAAGTGAGTGTCAAGCCAAGCAGTCACTGGTGGCTGAGCTAAAGGTTTCAGAATCAGATGCATGTTCTGACTCTGAGTCAGAACCCAATGGGGGGAATGAAAAATGAAAGTAGATCATTGATGCAGATCCCAATGCCACTGTTGCTACCACCAAGATCCAGAAAAATGAACCCGAAAATCCAGAGGAGGAGGAGCATCTCTTCCACTCCCAAATGTGGGTAAAGGGCTCCCTGCTACAGTTCATTATCGATAGTGGGAGCCAAAAGAACCTGATTTTGACAAAGGTTCTGAAGCAGTTGGGCTTATCGACCACAGCGCATCCATAACCGTACACCATCGGGTGGCTTAACCAAGGACGGGATCTTCACGTGAGCCAACAGTGCCGCCTTCCATACAACATCAAGCCCTTCACGGATGAGGTATTGTGTGACATTGCTCCCCTTGAAGTTTATGATGTATTATTAGGACAACCATACTTGTGGAAGCGACATGTTGTGTATGAATCAAGGCCCTGTGCTGTTATTATTACATTGGGAAATAAGTTGTACAGGATACCAGAGGTAGCACCGCCTACTGCCATCTCTTTGATTACTGCAAAACAATGCAGTAAGCTCATTTCCAAAACTAGGAAATTTGTTTTCCTGACGATACGCCCTTAAGGAAAGAAGAACATGGTGGCCACAACCTCTAGACAGGGCCCATCCGCACGACAACTACAGATGGACAAGGTCATGGAGGAGTACGGGGACATCTTCACCTCCCCCACAGGGGTTCCTCTGCACTGTCAGGTCAAGCACTCCATCGATCTGACCCTAGGTGCGCCGCTACCAAATGGACCAACTTATCAGCACTCTGTTCTGGACAATGATGAAATAAAGAGGCAAATTCAGGAGTTTTTGCAGAAAGGTCACATCCGTCCAAGTTCATTGTCTTATGGGAGCCCGATCGTGTTGCTACAGAAGAAGGATGGAACTTGGAGACTCTGTATTGACTATTGGGCACTGAACAAGATCACTGTCTGTAATAGGTACCTGATCTCGCAGATTGATGACCTCCTAGACAAACTAAAGGGGGCAAAATATTTCAGCAAGATCGATTTGAAGCCAGGATATCACCTGGTACCAATCGAACCCTCTGATGTGTGGAAGACTGCCTTCAAAGCCAAGGAGGGCCTTTTCGAATTGTTGGTTATGCCTTTCAGATTGACGAATGCTCCTCCAACCTTCATGAGGCTAATGGATGACATCTTGTGGCCATTCACCAACTCATTTGTAGTGGTATACTTGGATGACATTCTGATCTTTAGCCAAAGTTTGGAAGAGCACCTCCACCACATTCAACAGGTTCTCCAAACACTGCGACAACACAAGCTATGTGCCAATTTGGAGAAATTCACTTTTGGCATGACCTAGGTTCAGTATCTAGGATACATTATTGATGAACGGGGGGTGCATGTGGATCCAGCCAAGATCCAAGTCATTCGAGATTGGCCCTCTCCAACCACTCTGATAGAGCTCCACATCTTTCTAGGTCTTGCCAACTTCTATTGCAGGTTCATGTTGGGGTTTCCCCATATCACTTGGCCCTTGAGTCATGTCACCAAGGGAGGAGCGAAAGCAAAATTATTTTCGTCTGAATCTCAACAAAAGGCATTCATAGAGTTGAAAGATCGTCTCTGCATGGCACCAGTACTTGCATTACCATATTTACAACAACCATTTGAGGTCGAGACAACTTCCTCTGACTATGCTATTGGGGCAGTCCTTACTCAACACGGGCATCCCGTGGCATATCACAGTGAAACACTTTCAGACATAGTCTATAAGTATCTCACTTATGATAAAGAGATGTATTCCATTGTGCAGGCCTGCTGACAATGGAAGCATTACATTTTGGGGAAGGAAATAGTCATCCATACAAACCACTGACCCCTGCAGTTCATACAGACCCAAGGGAAATTTCAGAATGATTGTCATCAAAAGTGGTATGCATACCTGCAACAGTTCCATTTGAATATCAAGTATAAGAAGGGTAGCACCAATAATGTTGCAAATTGCCTTAGTCAACCACCGATCATGGCGTTAACCACTGTGCCCAACTCTTGTGGGCACGAGACTTCTGATTGGCCACTTCTCTACAAAGAGAGCCAGAATTCGGCCACACATACCAAACACTCTTGGAGGTTCGACATGTTCTAGATTTTCACCTCCAGGATGCCCTATTATGCCACCTGGGTCACCTTTGTGTTCCTTCAAGCGAGCATGCCAAAATGATTTGGTAAGCACACTACAGTTGGGCTGTTGGGCATTTCAGGGATGAGAAAACGGTGACAGTACTACAAAAGTGTTTCTATTGGCCGAATCTTCGACAAGATGTTGGGAAGTACATCAGATCATGTACTGCCTGTGCCATTGCCAAACCAACCATCAAGAAGCAAGGCCTCTATACCCTACTTCCTACCCCTAGTCAACCTTGGGAATCCATCTCCATGGATTACATGTCAGGCCTTCCTTCCACTAAGCATGGAAATGACTATGTTTTTTTGGTCATCAACAGGTTCTCGAAGATGGCCATTATGGTGGCCTGTAAGAAGAATATCACAGCAAAAGCCATTGCTAAACTCTTCTTTGAACGAGTGTGGGTGCACTTTGGGATCCCACAGTCTATCATCTCAGATCAGGATAGTCGGTTCCTTAGTACATTTTGGTCCAGTCTCTAGTCAATGCTGGACACCAAACTCACTAAGTCCACAGTTTTCCATCCTCAAACTGATGGCCAGACAGAGGTTGTCAATAGGATGATTATACACATTCTGTGCATGTACAACTCAAGGCATCCACGCACATGGGACGAGAGCCTCCCTTATGTTCAACACAGCTACAACTGAGCTCTTCATAGCCCGACTGACCATAACCCTTTTCAGGTGGGCTTGGGATTCCATCCACTATGCCCCATTGATGTGGCCATGCCACTTGCAGCTACTCACACAGATTCGGCTCATGTCCAGTCTGAAACAGACAAGGAAACTAGCTTCATTGAGCACATCCAACATATTTGCTAGCAGGTCCATGACATTCTAGAGAAATCAAATTCCAAGTACAAGCAGCGACATGATCAACATCGAGTGCCACACAAGTTTCAGGTGGGCAACAAAGTCTAGTTGCATTTGCAAAAAGAATGCCTTATAGGAGCCTATCGGAAACTGAGACCAATCTGCTATGGTCCTTACACCATTACTAAGTCTATGGGAGATAATTCATTTGAGCTTAGCATTCCCCCATTCCTTGGCCTGCACCCAGTGTTCAATGTGAACCGCCTTCGGCCATACTTTCCACCATTGGTAGACACATCTAACATTGCAGAACAACTCACACCCACAGAATTAAATCCAGATTGCATGGAACAAGCTGCAACTGATCAGATCATGGACACATAGATCAAGAACACTCATCAACAGAATATCCAACTGTATCAAGTTGTCAAAGCAGGCCAACTCCTTCACCGGAGCAAGTGGCTTACTAGGGACCAAGTTCAGCAAAAGTTTCCTCATCTCATGGAGGAACTCAACACAATGGGGACCATTTCTTCCTAAAGGGGGAGGAATGATCCAGGTGGATATAGGTGGCCTCCTGCCAAGTCCACCTAGAACCCAACCATTGTTTCTCTCAACATTTTCATTTTCCTTAATTGTAGTACAACTTACTATTTTTAGCAATTTTTTGGGTCTTGAACTTCCGGAGCTGTTTTGAGGTCCTAAACGATGTTTTTTTGGGAAATCTGGGGGTAACATGGGTCCACAAATTGATGTTGCCCTTCCCAAAGAGGTAGTGTTTTGATAGATCTTGCTAACGAGCTATTGTACGCGTCAAACGGAGATCGTATGCCAAAGTTACGACCCCGGGAAGTTGATGTACCAATTTACCTGAACAGGGCCCACAGTTTGGTGTTTCATCTTCTAGGGTTAGGTTTTGGAATGTTAAGGGTTTTCCATTGTTTCTCAACAATAAATAGGCCTTCGACCCTCATTGTAAGACAGTTCAGAGGCATGTAACCACCACATCTCTTCTCAGAGATAAGCTACCATCGCCCTAGCTGGTTTATTTCCATTACTGTTTATAAGCATATTTCAGTATTTTACATTAATGAAATGAGGTATTATTTCCGTTGCATATATATATGTGTTTATGGTTATCTCTGTAATTTGTTGTGTTCCTGTTTAAGTCTGGATCACTGGTACTGCTCTCCCTTCAAATGCCACTAAATTTTCTTTAACCTTGTTCTTTGAAGTTATTAAGCCAATTCTTTTAGTTATTATGAGTGTGTTAGTAAAATATGATATTGGAACCATCAATTGCCAAGATTTGGGGTTCTTTTATTTGATAATGCAACCAGACATTATATTAGATATTCCATCTTACTGGGAACATGCTATTAACCTCCAACTTTAGAATTTCAATATCATTGGTTGCTTTAGATACCCATCCTTTCTTGTTTACTTATTCCTTTACCATCATGTTGATCAATTAATGGGATTGGGATTAAATATTGTAGATCCAAATAAGCATAAGAACATTTTCATCACCTGGACCGATATATTCAATAAGAAGGAAAATAGTGAAGGCTTTTCATTTTACATATCCTCTTTTATGTTAGTTGCGTACAAAATTATCAATGACTTGCTTGCCCACATAATCCTTCCACATGCTAAATCTTTGTTGCAATTAAGCAACTAACTTAGGGTTAGTGATTGGTATATATTTGAGGATTATTTTGAGATAAGGCTATATGATGTAGGTATTCCACCATACAAACTCCCTACATTTATACCCATGGGGATTTTTTCTCTAGAATTTATCGGATAGAGTTTGAATGTGGATCAAGTCCACTTTGTCCAAGCTAGAAAGGGGTTTTTGTTCAAGTTTCCTAGAACAGTGGGTCCATTTATCGTAAATAATGGGAAAGTTGCAAAGGAGATTGAAAATATGATGCAGGAATTGGATTTTGAATAAGGGGGAAGATGGAATTATGACCCACATCAAATGATCTATAAAGAAGAGTAGAAATATCATGTGCTCCACACACTCATGAGACAAGATCAGAATTAGAAAAGTTAGTAAATTGTACTATAGAGGAGCCACAAAAAGGTTTAAATGTGGAAATCCATCTTCCTAGAGAGAAGAGCTTAAAAAGAAGTGTTACAGAATTTATGGACATTGACATGGAAAGCTCTCAATCCAAAAAAAAGGAAAAAATTTAGGCAAGAGAGGCAGAAGTTTCACAATTGAGAGAAGCCATCAAGTGAAATTGGATTCCAGATGAAATTGGGGAGAATTAGGCATTCATATCCATCTCTAAATCCTACTGAAGAGGATTTTTTTCTATAAATACTTTATAGAGGGACCTTTAGCAGATTGAAGAAAAAAATATAATAGTGAGAAGAAAAGTTGTAGCACAACTAGAATCCCAATCAGTCTATAACTATTATACCAGGCTCCTCTCAACCATGGATCTTGAGAGGAACCAATTGAAGTTATCACTCACTCATCAAGTGTCCCAATTCATTTCCTCTAGTGTAGATTTCAAGATACTAAATTTTTTTGTCAATACCAAATATATTCATCTCCCAGATAAAATAAATTTACATAAGAAACCAATAGAATTAATTTACAGTGATCTTTATAAAACTTCTCTAACAACCAATAAATCAAAACCACTTCTAGAGAAGGTAGTTTATCAACTCAAGAAAGAAAGGGAAAATTCCACAGTCCTTCATACTCAAAATGAGGAATATAAGAATTAAATTATTGAACTTGGATTAAACCTTGAAGACAAAGAAGCCACCCAAGCTCTAATTTAAAGTGTAGAATCAAAGGTTCAAACCTTAAGGAAAAAGAATTAAAAATTCCTGCAACAAAGCATGTGCATACATTATTGGTCATCAAAATTGTACTTTTTAACCTTATCCTTGGCCTAACTATGCTACCTAAACCTTTGTTTCACAACTGAATTAAAACCTTCACAAATTGTTCTTGGTCTCTTTTTGTGATTTTATTGGATATGCATTATAAGGGCTTATTTATACTAAAATGGTTGTATAAGCTTAATTTCCTTTGTAACTTATGTTTTCGTATTTCCTGAAGGCATGGTGAGTAAATGTCATTAATCAAATTTGGAGTTCGGTTGGTGTAGGATTCACAATTCATGTACTACCCATCATGCTTGTACCAGGTGGATAGTCGGCCCATTCATTTCGAATTTACTCCAAAAATACTACACTTGTTAAGGAATGGTGTGCACCTCTCACCGAGGGTTTGTTCAATTTTCTACATTAGGTCAGGAGCATTATGGTTGAGCTAAATACAAGCTTGGAGTGTTATGGATGGACTAAAGATGGAGGTTGGTCGTTGTTCAAACGTGTTTTCCTATTAAGTTTTCATCACGGTCGAGAGTGAAGTTTTTATGTATAAAATAGGGATTCTAGGATAGGTTTTGCTAGCAATACTATGAAGGATTTTTTATACACTTCCATTGTAATTTCGTAATCTTGTATCACCCTGTCTCTCTGGGTTGGATCCACTATTTTACAATGTGCATTTGCAAAATATTTTGAATAAAAGAAGGGGCCAATGTCAGTTTCATATTTTGGTTCATGTCATTATCTGTCATGTTTCCTTCACATAGTTGATTTCATAGTTTTCATAGATGAAAATAAGCTGGTTGGCTAGGGCCTAGCCAACCCAATTGCTTCTACCTGTCTTTCGTAAGTTGTTTAGATTTTGTTATGTCGGTTTGAACAGAGTGATTTCTTTTACATGCCTGATCTTGCAAATTTTATGAAACTCTTGTGAATGTTTTGGCCGTGATTTCATATCTCAGGATTCTTCATATGATTGAGTTAATTTCCATTTCCAGTTTTAGTATTTCTTTACGTTCTTGAAAGTATTGCATTATTTTGTCCCATTTTCTGAGAAATGTTTTTTGAGTTCTTTACGAAAGATTGGTTAAGGTTATGAGTTTAAATTTTAAATCATTTTCCTTCCAGCATATGTGTGCCTTATATGAATACAAACTTTGGCAATATAATAACAACTTTGTATGTAAACATTAAGCTATAACAATTTTGAATATGAACGGAACTTGAACATTATTGATTACAGGGATCATTTATGGTGCCTTTTTGAGATTAAAATTTTTATGGAATTTATTTTTCAACGTAGATTTTATCTATTATTGTGACCGAGATCTAAAAAGGTTAAGTTCTGACTTTTGGATAGGCACTCTTATTTACAGCGCAAGTGTGTTTCCTTTTTTGTCGTTACGAGATTTCCTTTCCAACTTTTACAGTCATTTTCGTTGACCGTTTGTTTTGGATTTGGAGTCCTTTTATTAAAGTTAAGGCTTAAGTTTTCCCTCTATGTTTTCATTTATTTCCATCTATAACAAATTCATATTCAAGTGAAGGGTAATTGGAACAAGATTGTCCTAGTGGAAGAATAGTGTGTTCTAGTGCAAGAACAGTGAAGTTGTAATGCAGGAATAGTGAGTTCTTAATACATGAATAGACCATTCTTGTATAGGAACAAAATGTTCTAGTATGGAATAAAACATTCCATAATAGGAACAGATCATTTATGTACCATAATATAGTATCCCAGTGTAGGAATGAGACTCATTTCATTATAGGCATGTGGTTGCTCTAATACAAGAATGAGATATCTTTAGTAAAGGGCACATATTTATAAGTATAATAGAAGATCATTCCTTTTGTTACTTTTAAAGCATTGGAGTTTTTATTACGGGAACATATTTCATTTTCCAGCATTCTTTTCAGGATGATTTCAAGGCATGCTTTAATTTTTCTGTCAAGGTTTCTTTGCAAGTATTTTTCTTGAATGGAATCCAGTAACCGGAGTGGTTTGATGTTGTTCTGCTGAAGGTTTTCTTTGCAATTTTGTTTCCTATTGATTCTACAAAATTTAGTTAGAATGTTAGAATTAGGATTTACAGAAGTTAAACCAAAAGTTTTTGGCATTTCCTGTGTTATGCATCTAAGCTTACATAGCCCCCGGTTAACAAATTAAGTGTTGAAGGAGTTTACTGAACTATAACTCCAGCACCCAACATTTTGGCGTCATTGCTAGGGAGGCGATTGGAAAAAATCTAGTAAAGATTTTAGATTTTTGTACAATAGGGGTAAGTCTTCTTTATTTTTTCACATAGTGTGCTTCTATTGTTTGAAGTAATTTCATTTGAATTAATTTGTGTATTATATTTTTTTACTGGAGCATTTGGTTGAGTTTTTCAGCAAGTTTTTCAATTGTTATTTTTGGTTGATTTATTTTAAAATGTATGACTAGAAGAGGTAGGGGTCCAAATCCTGATAGGGCCAAAGACATAAAGATAAATCAGAAAGAAATTCTCATATTAGGTGTTGGATTATTGGGGCCTGACCCAGGTTCAGTAATGTTTAGCCAAAAAAATCTCGACACTATCGGCCCTTTCAGCAACAGTCTGTGAAGCGCAAACTAAACTCTCACTCGAGGTAGTATGGGAGGGTGCTAGAACCAGGTTTCCGCACCCTGGGGATGTCTTGATGTGGTCTGGGGTTGCGCAAATCAATCCTACACCCTACATTGCTTCCGCGCAGCTGTCTTTTTAGAGTACTACCTTAGTCAAGCGCGAGTGCAATTTACCCTTTATGTACTTAATATATTATAGATCTTTTGTTACTTACAGAATCACAGTACTTTCAGTTACCATCAAACATAAACAGACATGCGTGTAATCATAAATCATGAACAAAAGCAGAAACCAAAATATCGAAAAAGATACTTTATATTCCAAAATCAAATTATCTTTATTAATTCCTTTGTCAGTTACAATCCACTTCCTATCCTATGCACACAGCCACAGGGGTCCACGCACACTGCTACAGACTCTACCAAGCCTCCGCACATACAACTATGGAGCCTCTATCTCCTACTACACCCTCGACTCAGCCTTATAGACTTAGAATGACTTCCCCACTCAATAACCCATGCACTATAGATCTCCTTCAATGCTTTCCTCCCCAAAAAATGTCTTTTATACCTAGATCCTTGCTTTATTTATACATTCTCATGGTTTGTAGACCATTGGTAGGCCAACTCATTTTCTATTATTTTACCTTATTTTTAGGCGAACTACCCTTTGACTTGACTTATTACAACTCACACTCCGTGCACTTTGCTAAGCCTTTACACTGCCAATATCCCCAAAATTGTGGGTTTTAAGCCCAAAACCCATTACGCGGGGGACCTGCTGTTGAACAGGCCCCTAACACAAACATCATGACTCATCCTAAGTCACTTGGTCGATGTGGCATTCTTTGCTTGGAGACCATCCAAAAACTTCTGCGCTTTGCGGATGTCGGCCACACATTCCTCCATTGTCTGTTGTATCAAATGTGTGCAACGTTCTAATGCATCGTTGTTAGTGGCATCCACTTACCTTTTCACATATGTGTCCTGCATCTAGGTCAAATTGCTCTCTATCGTGGCAATAACCATGAATGCTTCCTCGAGCCAAGGCTAGATTTGTGCTTTAAGCCCTTCTTCTTTTTGTTGCACAACGTCCACTCGTTCTTTCAGATCCTGTGCCTCCTTTATCTTGGCCAAGCACTAGGTGAGTGTGACTGTCTGTGCAGTTCCCCGAACATCATCATAAGCATGTTGCAATTCCCGCACTTCTGTCTCTAATTTCCATAGCGTTGGGTCCTCCTAGAGTGAAGTGAGCATTAAGAGGGACTAGTCCAACATGCCAGTGCAATCTTGTACAACATGCTCTATCTCTTTCAACCCTAATTGAATGGCTTGGTGGTGCTACTCTCTGACTTCCAGGGTTACAGAGGACTATGCCCTCAATCGCAGCTCCACTATCTGCAATTTCAGCTTCCACTGCACCTTTGTAGCCTCCTCGTGGGTCCTGCGAACTCCAGCTTCTAGTTGGCAAATCTTCTCTATTATGGGGAGTTTTGTGGTACAACCAACTCCGCAATACTACTACAAGCTTCCTCCACTACTTGTTCCACTCCCTAGTTTTGGGCAACCATGTTATTGCACTGCAGGTTGAGTTGTTCTAGCTTTACCTTTCTCTCACTCAAGATTTGGAGAGCGTGGCCCTCCCTAGCACGAATCTCAGTAGTTACCCCTTCCTACAACTAGTGTAGGGTTTATCTGGGAAGGGCAGCCAAATTCAACCCCCAGCCCCTTATGTCACCTTTGGCTACTGCTAAGACAGCTCCTTTTGGTAACACCAAAGTGTTTTTTGTGCATGCACGTAGCATCTGTTCAGCCTTAGTTATACCTTCCACAAGGTGCGGTGTCATCATTCCTAGGGTTTGCACATGTAATGCTTGCAACTACGCTCTGAGTGTTGGGTTGTGTTATATTCTTTCCACATAGTTAACAGGGGGTTTGAGGGGTACCCGTAACCCCACTTTATGGGGTCTGGGGCAGCGCCTGGAAAATTTTGGTTTGGACCCTATGTTAGGTGGGGGGGCGACCCACCTATGGTTTTGTGCATGATTTTCACACATGTTTTTGGACGCGATGGTTTCGGTCCATGTTTTGGACCGAGGTTTCCGGTCCATGGTATTGGATGCTTCGGCAGTGTATAAATATGTATTGTAACATTGAAAGAAACATAAGAAAAATCAAGTGGTGTTCCGTTTTGGATCCAGTGGAAATCTCTGTGTATATGTGTTTTATGTGTTATGCTCTCGCATTTTTATTTTTCATGTGATTTAGAATTCATATGTAGGTAATTTCTGTATGGGGTTCTGTGGTTTCAAATTGAATGTTAGCCTATGCATGCTTTGACTTTTAATAACGAGGGCCAAGCCATTAGCTTTGAGTAACAAACCCACTTGTTGTTTTGAGTAATAACTTTTATGATTTTATGAGATATTTTTCGGCGTATGTCACAAGAAATTTTATTTGTGACACGTTTCGAACTAACTAGATGAAATTTTATTTGTGACGCATTTCGAACTAACTAGTGTGGTTCATCGTGAGGACAAGCTGAATGAGCAAATCAGACATTTCATGTTAAATAAATAGAGCAGAAACTCCAATGGCTAAAAAAATGGCTATATTGACAACGGCTAGATTTGACTGATTAATTAGGACCATGGACCATTTTTAACCACCTATAATTATAGATATATATTAAAAATTATTATTAACCAAGTTGATATAATTAATAATGTTAGTTAGTTATAAAAATTATTAAATATATAAAGTACCTATTACTAAATTCAAACATAAGCAAAGGAACACCCCTTTTATAATTAATTTTATATTTTTATTAATGTACGGAACACCCTTTTTATAATTAATTTTATATTTATTTATAATGTATGGAACACCCCCTTTTATAATTAATTTATATTTATTATTAATGTATGGAACACCTTTTATAATTAAATATAATTATATATTGTTTATTAATGTATGGCAACACCTTTTAAAATTAATTTTTATTAATTAAATTATTAATTAATTTATATTTATTTATTCATGTATGGAACACCCCTTTTATAATTATATAATTATATATTTTATTTATTTATTTTTATAAGGGTGTCCATACATTAATAAATAAATATAAAATTAATAATTAATAAATAAATTAAAAATTAATAAAAAAGGGTGTCCATACATTAATAAACAAATATATAATTATATTTAATTATAAAAGGGGTGTTCCATACATTAATAAATAAAATAAAATTAATTAAAAGGGGTGTTCCATACATTAATAAATAATATAAAATTAATTATAAAAGGGTGTCCATACATTAATAAATAAATATAAAATTAATTATAAAAGGGGTGTTCCCTGACTTATGTTTTGAATTTAGTAATTAGGTACTTTTATATATTTAATAATTTTTATAACTAACTAACTATTAATATATATCAGCTTTGGTTATAATTAATTTTTAATATATATCTATAATTATAGGTGGTTAAAAATGGTCCATGGTCTTAATTAATCAGTCAAATCTAGCCATTGTCAATATAGTCGTTGGAGTTTTTGCTCTATTTATTTAACATGCAATAACTGCTCATTTAGCTTGTCCTGACGATGAAGCACACTAGTTGGTTCGAAACGCGTCACAAATAAAATTTCTTGTGATGTACGCCGAAAAATCTCTCATAAAGTTAATATGGATCACAGAAGCCTCAACTCAACAACTTTTTATGAACACAAAAAATGGATATGAGGACGACTCGAACATAGCTTTTGATAGGAAAATTTCAATTTTTTAGTTTTGAGTAATAACTTTTTATGACCATAAAAGAATGGATATGAGGATGAACAAACCCACTTATAGTTTTGAGTAATAATTTTTCTATGAACACAAAAGAATGGATATGAGGATGACTCGAATGTAATTTTTGCTAAGAAAACTTCAATTTTTTAGTTTTGAGTAATAACTTTTTATGACCACAAAAGAATGGATATAAGGATGACTTGAACATAACTTCAATTTTTTAAACTAATATGGTCCTAGAATGGGCAACAACACTCTTGTAAAAATATAATAATGACCTAAGACTTAATGTTGTGTATAAAGAGGAGCGATATAAGGGTCTTGAATGATTTTTTATTTTTTGGAATTCAATTAAAATGTTGTGTTCTCCTTTTAGCCTTTGTAAGGTTTTTCTACAAGGATAAGGGTTTTCCTCATACACTTAACGCAAATTTTTTTGACGTGGAGGGGGTAACATCTCTCTTAAACAGATGAAAAGTCATACGATAACCCATATCATTCATATATAAGTGGAACTGGAAATGTAGGTGTTAATGAAGTGAAGTGTCAATTGTGATGTTGAGGTATGAAATAGAACGCAATGAGACAAGAGGCACAGTCGAGCCTGCATTAGTTAATATTGACAAAAAATATTGTCAACAGGGTAGGGGGAGGGAGTGGGTAATGAAAGACAAGGTTGTATATGGAACTTCCCTTGGTCAAAGAAATTTTGATAGCTAAAATTGGTGGCATTCAAAAGATCAACTAGACAGGAGATGATCTACATTGTTAAGAAGACAATTGGATATGGTAGATTGAAGTCAAGTTGGAATTGGGTTTGTAATGGTTACAAAGGGTATAGGTAATTGAAAATGGCATTGCTAAGGGCCACTATGGAAAATACTAGGATAAATGGGGATGCCTATGATTAGAGATGACCATTTAGACATTGGAGACTTGGTGTAGATGCTTGAACCAAGGGCGATTAGATTGCCACTAAGTAAAAAGAATTGAATTAGAAAAGATGGTATGGTAGTGTTGGTGAAAGAATTATTTGTACAAATTACCAATGAATGAAAGAATAATTGGGTTGAAATTACAAACACAAAGATGGGTGTCAATTGATTATATGGCTCGGCCTTGAGAGGCAAGTAATGATAGAGGGGGGAAAAGGGAAGAGGGGCCCCATGGCTAAGTCTCTGTGGAGGTTATTGAAAGGAGGGTTGGAATGTAGATTTATAGGAATATAGGTTGGCATGCTTTATATTGATGACATTTTTGAAAGATGGTGTGAAGGTCATCTAAATTTTATGATCACGCCTTTAATCAAGTTGTAAGGTCATTAAGGTAATCCAACATGATATGGGATATGTCATGGAAAATGTAAGTCATAGCTTGTTGCATTATGGCTTCAATATTCTTGAGATGGAAAGATATAACTCAATAACCACAAGTGCCCCATGAGGTAGTGAAGGAATTTTTATTTATATCTTATTGTATCCTAAGAAACCATCCATGAGGGAGAGAACCTCGTGTCCTATACAAGCATTGGTAACTTGATCAATAAAAGGAATGGGGAAGTTTTCCTTGGGATAAGCCTGATTAAGGTCTCAAAATTCCATATAGTCATGGATAGTCCCTTGCTTGATAACAAGGATGAGATTGGACACCCATGAAATGTGGGCAATTGGGTAAATAAACCTAGATTTGTAAAGCTTATATATCTCAACTTTAATGGCCATAGCTTTTAAAGGGTGCAAAGATGATGTTTCAGATGGGAAGCACATCTAGCCATGTGGCGATATGGTGCTCAATATTGGTAGGGTTAAGGATAGTATAAGACCATGTGAATACATCATGTAAATCTTGAAAAAGAGATTTATAGGTGATAAGAACTTCTCGATAACATGCTTCTTTAAACAAAATGTTTTCTACAACCCCTGGTTCAACCATAATGTCCACTTTGATAGTGGGGCATATGTTGGCCATGTTCCCCTCTTTGAAAATGTTAGAGGCTAGGATAGGATTTTTTAACCAATCAATAATTTCATGGGGAATGAAGTATTTGGTTTCAAGAGCACATATATATGTTGGAACAATGGGTTGCAAAACATGTTGGTGGAATAAATAAGAATGATGATGCATCACATCCCATGGGGCATCATGGGTGGTCATCACTTTGATGATGCCTTCATATAAGTGTAAAATTAGAGATGTAAAAGTGGTGGATGACCAATCATAAAGTGTTGATTGTAATGGTATGATAGTGTCCTTATATGACTATAATAAGTTGGATACCAAAGGATTTGTTGAAGTACATGACATAACTGCTCATGGGTAACAATGAATTTCCTTGAGGTAGAAGGCCTATGGTGGAGGAAATGTAGCATATGTTAATGTATTCCTTTTAGTTAGTTTCATCTGGTCAAGATAAGACTTCCCATGGTGTACTTGTGAGGAACTTGGGTAGTGCATGAGATATATCTTCATATGGGGTGTGAATTGGTGATCTAGGGAGGGTATTAGGTAAATCATTTGTTCTTGTAGACCCATAGTATGAAATAGACAATGATCATTAAAAAACAGGCAATATGGAGTGAGAGTGAAAAGTGAAGCATGAGGTGCTTCTTTTAATATATTGAGTGCTTCTCAAATAGACTATTACTCCATTGTTTGTCGAATCCTATATGTGATGATAGTTGAGTTCTAATAGGTGTAATGACTATCTAACTCACACAAAAAACATGTGTGTTTCAATTACTCATGGGTGGACATGGAGATGTAAAAGATGGTTTTTCAGTGTCTTGCACTGTAGATGGTTGCAACATAGGTTCGTTTGTTACAATAGAAGGTGGGGAGATTTCCATGAGACTCGCCTCCCTTAATTTCCTCTTGAATTTGTTAATATTGGGGGAATGACAACTGTAATTCCCATAAGCAAAAAAAAATTGAACAATATTTGTTAGTTCATAGCCTCTTGTTGCAAGTAGGTGGATTTCTTAAGGATGATGTAGTAGCACTAGTGATGGAAGAGGTGGGAAATAATGGTTTCATGAGGGGTACATACAAAAGGTGCCTTAACTCTAGGAGAGTAAGGTACTAGAAAGTAGGATGACCAAGGGCATCACAAAGAGCTCAAGGAAGAGGAGCATGAGGAGTGGCTTAAGGATTTCCCACTAGTTACTTCTTTGGTTTGGTAGAAGTGGCTACTTGAGTGCCCCTAATAGTCTAATGCCTCCAATAATGATGGTTCTTGAATGCCTACAATTACGGTTCTAGGGACCACTAGCATGGCAATTGCTACTTTGGGAGTTATTGGTGGGGGACTATGGCAGGTTATAAAATTATGGGTGGACGTTAACATGTGGACTGTAGAGGGGAACTCTAAGTACCACACGGGAATGCCCAACACCATATTTTCAAGTGTTAATGCAACAATCACTGAATTTGTTGTTTAACTAGCAAGGAAAGAAAAATGGTATTTGCGTGAGTAGGAGTTGATCAATTGGGATGGGCATCATTTGTTCTAGCATAGGAGTGTGCATTAGTATGGATTCTTGTTTTGTAATGGGTGGTTACTCTAGAATAGGCCTCTACTGGAGGGTAGATGAGAGAGATGAAGGTTCTTCTATCATGATTATGACAGTGTAGACAATGGTCAAATGGGAACAATGGATAAATATGGGATTCCCATGATAAGCACCGAGAAGGGTGGAATTTCTAAAGATACCTAGCTCATTCTCCAAAAATGATGAGAGATACACACTACCCTTAAGGTAAGGAAGGATGTTATCGAATGGTGTAGGTCATGGATTATAGAGATTGAGTTGGTCAACTATGACAACCTTCCCATTGTAGGGGAACATCATCACATGGAAGATAGAAGAAGCCATTTCTTTCATTGAATACATGTAGTTACATTCAAGGAGGATGTTATAGTCTAGGGGTGTGCCTATTATAACCTCAATATATATCAAGGGTATCTTGCTTGCAAGGTCAATGGGGACATTTTGGTACAGGCCTTTCGATTGAGATGAGTGTCCATCACAAGGATGAAGGTTGGTGGTTGATGTTAGGAGCTTAGGGGATCCCAACTTCTACCAAACATTTTTATACATGATGCATGTAGATGTGCCCTCATCTATAATGCTCCTATGAATTATGCCATTCTAAATAGTGACCAAAATTTGAAATGTGGCTAAGGAGGGTATTCGTAAATTAGAGTTGTTGAGATCAAACATAATTAAATGTGATTCGGCATGGTCAATTACCCCAAACATGCATAGAAGAGCCTTCCATTGGGAAGTGCGTATTTGTAATGCCTCTAATGTAGACATGGCAATGATTGATTGAGAAAGATCATCCAAAATACTATAACTATGTGCACTCCTAGCACGAGGGCTATGAGCCATATATCTAATAGGTGCCCTTGGTACTTGTGAGGTAGTGTTACTAATAGGATGAGGAATCAAGAGAGGTACATTAACCATAAGTTAAGTAGGATCTGAATAGTTTATTGTGGATTGGATAGGGATGGGGTATTGTATTAATTATTATGAGTTTGAAGGTGGATTTCCATGACGTTCGAGAATATTACATTGGTCTTCAAGTTGTGAAGGGGTTGATGGGGGATATTGCTTGATAGGCTAGTTAGAAGGGCCAAATTCTTATGGAGTAGTAACAAGCCCTTGGTGTGGGAAGGAATGTGTTAAGAAAACTAGCTGAGACAATTAGGGAAGTATTTTTGGGGTGGGGGGACCCCTTATGGATGGGTAGACCCCTGGCCCTGAAATTCATAAGCTTGAAATCCATGATTTAAGGAAAATGGTGAGTGTAATGGTTGAAATCGCTACATAACACACAACAAAAATTGGTGTTGAGATTTTTATTCTTGCCCTGCCTTCTTTTACCATGGGGATTTTGAGGTTGGTTCTTCGTTCTTTGATTCTAGGTTAGGGGGTTGCCTCCTTGTCCTTAGTTTTTCTTTTGCTTTCACTTTCCTTTCTTTTTGTTTGAAGTGTTGACTATGTTCAATTTCTATAAGACTTGAACTTGTTGGTTTTGAGAAGGTTGAAAAAAACTAAGTCCAACATGTGGAGGCTTGTGGAGATGAAGGGGGACCAAGGAATGAATCGTATGAATTACTCCCAAGGAGGCCCACGAGGATTGTATGAGGTGGATGTACTCCCACCGACATTTGTATTATTGAAGGAAGTGGTCGTGACTTGAGAGGGACCCAAAATATTTGGATAGGGCATGGGGGGTCCTGATGATTGAAAAAATGGCACTCCATGTTGTGAGCAAGATAAAATGACATGAAAGAAGTGTTGGAGGCATAAGCAATGGCACCTCCATAATGATCTCCATATTGATTTCCATTGTAAGATGTATAAGGGGCTTCATAATAAGCACCGTATGGGTTGATGTTGTATGAAGTAGAGGGTGGAGTAGTTATAATGAGCTAGTTTAGAGATTCGATGAAGCCATTAGCCATATGTGAGGTCCCTTGTTTCTCACACTCAAAAGGTTTAGAATAAGGAGGATAAGGTATAACCATATATAAACACCCTGACTAGCAAAATTTGTGTACCTTCATGATTGCTTCCTCTACAATTTAGAGGATAGTGGTAGCCATATATTTGGAAATAAAAGGAACAAAAATTTCAAAAACCAATTTGGGTGTATTTTATCATGGCTTTGAATTTTACATAGGGTGCAACATCTACACTACTCATGGATGTGGTCTGCAATGTGGATAAATGTGGTTTATCATAAATCGGAAAGGATCTCAAGTACTAGGTCACGATGAACTAACATACTAAGAGTTGGGAATACTTAAGGAAAGCATTTGCAAGTGATGAAAATGTGGAGCGGGAACCTAATATCTCATTAACATATCACTTTATTTTTAATCCAATAAAGGTTCATTGGAAAAGTATCAACCAAATGGAATATTCCATAATGTTGTTTGAGGAACACCATAAATGAAAAGACATGACATGATTTCCAAGATGTTTACCAAGTTTTCCTTCAAATTTTGGAAGATATGAAGGTAATCTGATTGGCATGGTAGTCCAAGTAACATCATGTAAGATAGCATAATTGGTAAACTTTGTTGAATCTAGCATATTGAGGGATGTCATTAATATAAAATTGACATTTTGGTTGGGATTCTAATGGGGGCTAATAATTTGCACATTTCTAGCCACACATGGATTTGGTATGTTTGCCACCGTTGGATTGGTTTGGGTACTGTAAAGAGTAATAGCACTAGGATTGCCTAACAAGGATGATCCAAGTAAACATGATCCTACAAGAGAGGCACTCAAAGGTGAAAGTTGGGAAGATTTGGCAGGTGACCCACTAATGAGCCTTAGTATTGCAACAAGAATGTTGCAACTCCTAAGGCTACCAACTTAAATTATCAACTTGGGGTTCATACAAATGTAAGAGGTGTCGACACTATATGTGCAATGCAATGAAATTAAAGCCTAAACTAATTGCAGAAATGGAAATGTTACTCTATTTACAGAAAGGAAACCTAATTACTTTTACAAAGACGAAATCCTAATTAATTTTACAGAAAGGAAATGCTATTCTACTTTGCATGAATGCAAATGTTAATCTTATTTGTAGAAATGTAAACATTAATCTATTTGCAGAGTGTGAATGGCACATCAAAAGGAAGCCTAGTCTATGCAATAGAAATATCAATGTTGGAAATGGAAACCATAGCTCAAGATGAATGAAACAAAATGAAATCATTCTTCAATCACTACATTCAAGAAAGATTTTGTCAATAGAGTTCACAAGGTGCTTCATAAAGTAATCATGGAAATCATCATTATGCTCTTCAAGGCATGGATCTATCCACTAATCCAAACTGCAGAGGTGAATTGCAATGGAGAAGAGGTGAGGCTTAAGAGGTATGTTGGTCTTACTCAATGATGGATTCAGAGCCTATGGGTCATGATTCAAGCCTAAGATAAAAAATCCAAACTTTTGGACCATATTTGGTCAAGTTTACACTTGCTACAAGAGTGCTACAGGAGGTCCTACAAGAGGCCCTTTTTTGCTACAATAGCAAGATAACTTGTTGAATGCTCAAGTAAATCAAACGTAAACGGGATGGGAAAAATTATGTTATCAAGTAGGATCTCTTAGTACTCCCTTCCAATTGGAATCACTCCAAAATACCCCTATTAACATGTGCTAAAAAATAGCAGAAAAGTACTACTCTAAAAACTGGAAATTCAAGAACTGGTGAGCTAGTTAACCTACCAAATGCCTAACTTATTCAAATGAAAATGATATGGGGTAAATTTTGGTATTAACTTGAATGTTTTTATGACCCAATACAAGTGGAATCAACTCAAATGAAGCTCATTAACACGTTCTAAAAAATAGCAGAAAATTACTATTATTTTTCTACAAGGGATTTCCAGAAATTCTAGATTTGTGAACTAGTAAACCAATCCAAGTATCTCAATGATGAATATGACTTTTAAAGTTGTTCTAAGGATGAATCATGCTTGTGAATATGTAAATAACCTGCAAAAAAACTCACTTCAATCATTTATCCAATGTAACCTACAACAAAAGAAGCAGGAATGGTAAATGCATAAATAAAAGATGCAAGTAAAAAAACATTCAAAGGAAATAAAGAAATTGTACAAGAGGGCTCTGAGGCTCCTGGGATGGCCAAGCCCAAGCAAGGAAACTCAGATTCCTATGAAGGAAACCAAGCTTTAGAAGCTAAAAATGGCACCAAACTTCATTATTTGAATCGATCCAAGTACATCCCTGCTAGAAATGAAAGTGGAGTTGCTAAATAACAAGTTTTGTCCCAAGAAGACTGAGAAATGCATGCACCTAGAGGAAAATTCTAATTATTAATTATACAAATTGATGGGGAATCATTATCCTTGAAAGGAGGAAGTTTTCCCCTCCAAAATCCCTCAAACAGTGGATCTAGTTCCCAACACTAGGAATTTGCATTAAATGATAGGGAACACATTCCTAAATTTTCTCAATCACTGGAGCTCCAAAATTTGTGTAATAATTTCATGATATTTTGTTCATTTATTATCCAATCTTGGTCCTCTTGTAGTAGGGAGCAAGTCCTTAGATTATCTCATTCTCCAAATCTTCATAATTTGCCCAATATTCTCACAATATTCTACAAAAATAAATAATATTAGGCACAAATATGCAATTATCTCTAAGCTTTCCTAATGAACATATTAAAGCTAAAAATATTTCATCTAATGCAAAAAAGAGAGGTTTAATGTGTTGAAGGATGGTCATATGGACCTTAATTTATGTCTAATTTTGAGGCCGATCAACTACCACGACCAAAAAACAGTTCCCAATAACAGTGGGAGATCTTACATGCATAAAAAACATTGGGGTTCTAGTGGATCCCTAATGTAGCTCAAATTGTAGTGATATGTGTGAAGAAAGTGTGGTGAGAACTGTATTTTTTTTTATCAATATCAATTACTCAAAGGAAATAAGTATAAAATGATCTAAAATAAAGTGATATAAAAGTGTAATATGTCTAACTTGTTTTGATAGAAAGGATTTCAAAACGTGAGTATGCCAAAATAAACACAAGTCCTAAAGGCCTAGTATCCTTCCTCTCAAATTGTAACTGAAGCTTCCAAAAGTTCCAATAGTGGGAACCAATCCACCAATAGAGACTAGCGAAGGTTGAAAGGGCTATAATGTGGGATATTGGTGCCATGTTCCAAAGTAGTTGGTAACATTTCCCAACAATTGTTCAAAATTTCCTCCAGGAGCAATTGCATCACATGATCATCACCTTAGGTAGACGTCATATGATATGGTCACTAGGATATTTATATTAGCGTAGGTAGAGGGTTTATGGGTTGGCAATAATACAATCATGGGATAAATACCTCAGAAGAGTGGGGTGACTCAAGAAGGGCTTGCAAGAACAACTGGATCTTACCGACTCACCCTTCATGGGTGTCCCTTTACCTTGGCTTTTTAACATATATGTGATGGAAGAAATAAGTCTCCTTGAAAACCAACTTCAACTTTTCAAATGTAAATTGACAAACGAGGGTTATTTGGATGCCTTCCCCCAAAGTCTTAGCCAACTAAAAATTTTCTTTCATGAACTTGCGATGAAGGATTTTAGTTGGTGATACGCGAAAGAATTCCATAAGAATTTTGAAATCCTAACTTTAAATGTCAACCCAAGGTTTGTACAAACTTTTGAGGTGTTGTGCACTATATGTGCAAACAATAAAACAACCATGTTTCGAAATGGAGCATGATAATTATAAGAATGTAAGATGCAAACAGGCAAATAACAAAAAGAAAATGCTAATTTTAGTGCAAGGTAATCTAGGAATTGAAAGCAAACTACTCTAATAGCAAGAAAGGAAAGTTGCAATAACGTAAGCATGCATAAAGGAAATAAACCAAAGGTGAATTGCATAAATTAAACTATATAATAGAAGGAAATCACAAACCATATAGAAAAAACATTAACATAAATGCATTTTGGCAATAAAAGTACAAGAATTGCATAAATAAAACCATGACTCTTGGAAGTGAATAAAATAGTAGCAAATTTATCCATATGTAGAGCGGATTCAACCTCCATTGTAGCTCCAAGCAGACCCAAACCCTCAGGTAAGCAATGGAGTGAATCCATCAAGACAAAAACATTATTTTCGACAAGAAAATTGAACCAAGATTTCATATTACCTTCAAATTTGAATTTACAAATTGATGAATAACAATTCTCTAGAAGAGACTTCATTTTATACTTCAAAAGAAATCCTAACTAAGCCTTTTAATCAATCCCTTGATTGATGAAATCTATCTAAAAATATCCTAAAATCATGAAGCTTATTTAGTGGGATCACTCCAGTCTTCTAGAGAAGGTGAATGAACAAGACCCCCTAAAAATATCCATAATCTTCGGGTATTTTCTGAAGCAGTGAATGAGGAAGATCAATCTTGTCTTGCTAATTTGATTTCAAGCACTTAACATTTGGGGACCACATTAGGCTTCATATGTAACATATGTAATAATAATAAAACCATAAATCACTCTAAAATTAAGCATATGTCACATTTCAAATTAGATTAAGCTAATTATATATAATTAGACAAACATAAGTCATATTAATCACCAAAAGGATGAATTTTTCATGAGGGTTATGGCTTAGGGGCAACGATGTATAGAATGCAAATGTAAAATGGCCCATAAAAATAGCCAATTTGGAGGCCCATTAGTTGGTTGACTTAAAGTTGTATTTTAAAGAGTTTGTGATTGGGGAGGTGACCTATTTATGTTTTTCTTAGGGCGTGAATGTGTGATTAATGTGAGCAACTTCATAAGTTTGAATTGCAACATGCAGACACCTTGTGGTACTTACAATTTGCCTAATTAAACTATGTGAAGAGAAACTAAGCACCAAAAATGAAATGTTGAAAAAGAAAATTAAGCCTAAAATATGTGGATATGATTAATCCTCACCTCCTTAATAAACTCCCATAATGTTTTAATTTCAACTTGAATTAAAAGGCTTGAATCTTTAAGCTAACTTTGTAAAACAAATTTTGACAATTTGCATATTTTGGGTGCTTATAGTTTGCCTTGGTTATCTATCTGATTGAGAACTTTAATGAAGGAAAACTATGCATACACACATTGGTGGTCCTATTTACTTTTAGTTAACCTTAATGATTTTGATGTTTGTTGGGAAGGGAAATGATGAAAGTTTTGAAAACTATTTATGACATACTTAGATTGGTTTATGGGTGCAAAGTGGATAGCATACTCTGGTTATAAAAGGTTCCCCGAATCCCAAATTAGTTTTCTAAAAAAAAAAAAACTTAATATACAAGATGGCACACCCAAATCATGAGCAAGAGTGAGATTGTAACATATATTGAGGAGCCTACATGGCGTGCAAAGAAATTAAATATAAAGATTGTAGAATTAAAAAAGTTAAAAATTTAAAAATTACACTGGGGAGACATGTAGGGCCTAAGCAATATGTGCAATTGTTTTTTTGAAAGTCGCATAAGTATTCTAACGAATAGATTTGAGGAGTACACACACATACAATGAATAAAACAAAGTTGTAAGGAAGCTTTGAGCTAGTTTGAACAACTACATAACAAATATGGATGCAGAGAGGGCCCTATAATCAATTAAAGAGTGAATTAATTTAATTCGAAACCAATGGAGTCACCAATCTATTTGGAGAATTGTGTCTTTAAGATGAGCAAAAGGAACTCCTTTAAGTAATGGAAAGATTGAACATTACTCACAATTAGAAGAAGGGAGATAAAATGATCGGTAAGCTAACAACTCACATCTCTCTCTCTCACTCATGGCTTGGCACCAAGAATGGTATAGGTTCATGCATTGAAGACCTACTAATTTTAATCATAAAAACCTCAGTTACTTTGAATGAGCTCGTGCTAGAGGGATCTCTCTCTCTCTCTCTCATGGCTTGGTACCAAGAATGGCATAGGTTCATGCATTGAAGACCTGCTCATTTTAATCATAAAATCCTAAGTTACTTTGAGTGAAATCATGCTAGAGGGTCCTTGTTGATCTCCCCCCCTCTCTCTTAATCATGGTTTGGTTGCAAGAATGGTATAGGTTCATGCATTTAAGACCTGCTAATTTTAATCATAAAATCCTAAGTTATTTTGAGTGAACTCGTGTTGGAGGGTCTCTATCTCTCTCTCTCTCTCTCATGGCTTGGTACCAAGAATGGTATAGGTTCATGCATTTAAGACCTACTAATTTTAATCATAAAATCCTAAGTTACTTTGAGTGAACTCATGCTTTATCATGCTTTTTGGTTTCCGAAGGTGTGCTTAACCAAATATTTTAACTCCCACTTGAACTATCGTGGATGGTTTTTTCCAAAATAGAAAGAGCCACTTTTTGCATACTTTTTCTAACTTGCATGACTATCTAGGGGAAATCCACTCATGATTTATCACGATTTTTTATTTCCAAAGGTGCATTTAACCAAATATTTTAACTCCCACTTGAACTATTGTTGATGGTTTTTTCCGAAATGGAAAGAGCCACTTTTTGCATACTTTTTCTAACTTGCATGACTAGCTAGAGGCGATCCACACAGATTTCACATGCTCTTTAAAAGAAACATGCATAAGCCTATAGCAATCTTATGTTCCATAGCTTTTAAGAAATTAATTTGGTAGGTATATTAATGCCATGGTACTTGTTCCTAGTGATAATTACTTTATTAATCCCTTGTATCATTGTGAGCAATTTTTAGATGATAACAATCATCATCACTAATTTGACCCTGAGGGGGGCATATATGGGGTTCAATGCACATGTAATGTGTAAATATATATGTAATATGATTTGATTAATGAGTAAAGGGCCAAAAATATAATGTGTGAATAGGTATATATAGAAATCATATAGTCATTAAAATGTTACAGTAAAATATAACACCTAGTTCAAAGCCTAGCCTTGTGACCTAGACAATGTGAAACACACAGGAGAATTACCACTTTCACCTCAACAAATAATCCACTCTCTTTAGTGAAGAACACGGTCTAATAGGAGGGGGGGTTTCCTAGTAGAGCTTAAGGATCAAGTAACCCAGGGATCTTAAGTTGAATTGTCCCTAAGTATCCTACAACGAAAATCCATTGAATAAGGATATGATAAGCTAGGTTTACAATGGATGGACTAAGTTCAAGATTAAGGTTCAAAGGACATATGGATCAAGAATCAATCTAAAGGTTGGGTTTAGTCTAAGGAACCTCAAATAGGTTGCCCAGGCACACCAAATCAAGAAAAAATCAAGGATGATATAAACTATGATTTAGGTTAACAAATTGCAACAAAATAAAAGTTTATAATAGTAGAAAAAATAGCCTACTATATTATCTTTATATATACCTATTCACACATTGCACTTATGGCCCCTTACTTCTTATGTCAACCATATTACATGTATATTTACACATTAAATATGTGTTTAACCCCATATATGCCCCCTCCCTGGGGCCATATCATATACAATTAACCCCAGATATGCCCCCATTTGGGTCATATCAATCAACAACAATAGACAGGGCCAACCTTCTTGTACCATAAACATTACAAATCCATTTAGCATTGAAACAATCCCATCTTAGTTCACTAAGGTTAGAGATTTCTTTTAATGAATTCACTTTTGGGTTCTTTCAAAAGGACATTCATTTTTCATGTGTCCATATTGAAGGAGGAGATTATAAAGTAATGTAATGCCCTCATGATCTATAGTTTGGGGGGGAATTTTGATTACACATATTTGATTCTATGCAATTTCAAAGGCCTAGCCCTAAATCCATTTCAGCCAAGCTTTTCACCACATATTTTATGATTGAGTTACATAAATATTTCTTAAAACCTAGAAATGCTCACAACATATTTCTTATTTGCTTTGAATTAGGCTTAATCCAAATTATAACAATAATGTGGGAAGCTTGACCCATATTGTGTGGCTCAATGACCTTTCCACTCTAGGTCAAAACATGTCATCCATGATTTCAAGGTTAATAAAGTATTGCTCCAATACCAATTTCTCTTCTTTATCCTCTTGGCAAATAAATCGTTCTTGATGAAATTAATTCATCATTGTAACAATATGTAATATAGGTATCTAACCTAGTCATTTCCCTATATTTTTCTTATACATTCTCTTAAGTTTTTTCTTTCATGAATCTCCCTAGAAATCTACCTACTAGAGTCAATTGCTTCATTGGGATTATTTGATCCATTAGAAGGTCTTTCTAATCATCATTCAAATTCTCTCCTCTCTTTCCTTAACACATTTCCTTTGTGTTTTTTCTTCTTATCCCCTATAGATTATGGCCTTCTAATTGACATTGATCTTCCCATCAATTATTTAATACCCAATAAGGCCTTTTATCCCCCACCGACCTTAGTTTTCTCCTTAAACACTTCTATGAATAGGCATTGTTGGTTCTCTAAGTGTTATGGGTGACATTGTTTAACCTTTAATGCAAACAATCCCATAGAAACAAATTCATGTGTTTTTTGGATGTTGGAAGAAGGATTTCGATGAGAACCACTTTAAGAAGGGAGTTATTCTAATGTGGGGATATTAGTATAGTAGCTTTGCAAATGTGTTATTTTTAGTCTCTCCTGCAACATTAGGCCTCTTTTTATACCCTTGTAGGTTGCTTGAGGTAGTTGGTAATAGTTTTAGGAAGGTATAGGTTTATGGGTTCCTTAAATTCCACTTAAGGGTACATATTTTTTGAGATTTTTAATTTGTTTAATCTAATTTTTAAGGTGCATTCACCTTTGGTGAAGAGGATGGGCACTTACACATGTATTTGTGAGGGAAAAGAATATGTGGATTGCAAAAAAGTGCTCTTCACATGGGCTTTAGGGTAAGAAATAACAACAAATGATGGATATGGTGGTCAATTAAACATTTTGGATATGAAGGTGTCAATTAATGTTATAACAAATATCCCCCTTGTATTTTTGTAGCTATGGTCGGCCTTCATAATCATAGTTTTACTCTTGTAATGTAAAAAGAATTTGTAGTACATGTTCTTCATGTCATTTTGATTATCTATCCCTTGGAATAATTTATATAAGACATGTTCTTCGTGTCAAAATTAAAAGAGAAATTTTCAAAATTTGAAATTTGAATTTTTGGCTCCAAGATAGTCAAGTCATCCCTCCCTCAAGTCAAGTTGGCCTAGTGAAGAGACACACCCATTCAGGACAAGCAAACCACTATATAAAGGCATTCAACCTCCTCCACAAAGGAACAATTCGATATCATCACAAGAAGACAAGTTCTAGGAATCTAAGCAAATGAAAAGAAGAAGAGGATAAATATCTCTCTCCAGTTAGAATTTATCTCTCCAAGAACTCACATGTGTGATCTTTCTAGGCAGTAGTTTCTGGATAGGTTGATTTTTTGGGCAATTTTTTGGGTAGGCCGAAATTATGAGCATTGTATTCTAGGCAAGCTAAAATTTTGGGTAGGCCAAAATTCGTGCGAAATTCAAGGTAGATTTGAGAAGGTAGAAATATTAAAGAGCATAAGTTTGAATTGGTTTGACTTGAGCTGAGGGATGGAGACTAGGTTTGACCATTAGCTTTATTGGCATAGTTCACTAGCATCATTAGATGTATCTCTTGTTGAACTAAAGAATTTATCTAAGAAAAAGGTTGCTAGGTTTTCTCGCTAAGTGGGTTTTCCTAGGGTAAATCTTGTGTTCTCTTTTGTGCATTGTGATCTCTACTATCCTTATGGTTTATGGTTGTGTTGTAGCAGATACAACCACCCTCCAGAATTTTGACTATGCTTCAATTTTGGAGCCTTTATTCTAAACCATAATAGCTCATCTTGCATTGATCTAGGTATCCATGCTTCGACTGAGACATGTCCTTTTCATCTTGGCTAGTGTTTTCTCACTTAGTTGATTTTCTAACCCACAAGTCGATCCCCTAACTTGGTCCCACAACAATTATGGGCTTGCCTAAAAAAAATGCGCAATTCTCGAGGGCAACTAGCCTTGCTGTTGGGAATTGGACAGTCCTGACTGTCAATGAGACTTAAGCTCTGGAAATGCACAATCATGGAGGGACAACCTAGCACCGAGACCAGAGACTGGGCATACCTTACTGTGCTCAAAAATTGCGTAGTGCATGAGCCGGAGAGTTGCCCATTCCTTCCTAGAACTGCGCAATCTTTTTGGGCAATGCATGGCAGTTTTCCAAAAAAAGAAAAAAAAAAATTGAAAAATAAAAAAGCATCCCTAAAAAACAGGGATATATTTTTAGTAACTCGAAGGAGGCACTTGCACTATTTTTGGAAACTACCGCCAAGTGTCGCTTTTTCCTTGATTTTAGGCACGCGCGTCATAAACCATAACTTGGCCAAATCTATTTAATCGTTGCTAGAGCTCATTTGCTCACTTGATCTTGGAGCTCTAGCATTCCTGAGGAGATCAAGTAATCTTCGGTGCGAATGTGGTCACTTTTTCGGGTGAGTTTGCTTTGCTCATATTTTGTCACTTTTTCTGTCACTTTTTGTCGTTTACTTTGTGTGAGTGTTGTTTCACTTCTCTCTTTGCACAACTACTAGTGCTTTAACTTGTTTTAGCTTGTATAAGTGTTGGTTCTGGTTATAGATTGTCTTTCCCAAGTGTCGCATGAGTTTTCCCATTTTTGCACTAACGGTCGTCGTTGCGGTGACTCTTTTCACATGCTTTGTTTTCCTTCAGTTTAATAAATTCCAGCACTTGTTTCACAAGCATGCATCAACACTCAGTCAGATATGCACTCAACATCACACCATCCTTCAAATATGCTTGTTTTTCACACTCCTCTTGGGAAAATCTAG
This sequence comes from Pinus taeda, assembly GCA_000404065.3. Lineage (NCBI taxonomy): Eukaryota > Viridiplantae > Streptophyta > Pinopsida > Pinales > Pinaceae > Pinus > Pinus taeda. The sequence continues at coordinate 28,772 of APFE031188434.1, forward strand.
GTCCCCTTGCCCAGATCTCACTATGCACAAGCTAGCTCTGTGCAATCTGGAGACTCAAGCCTTTGGCTTGGCTTCTAGAATTGCACAGAGCCTAGCCTAGGCTAGCTCCAACTGCACACTGCGCAATTCCAGGAGCCAGTCTCCCAGCTTGGCCACTGATACTGTGCAATGCACAGTCTCTCCCAGGCCTTGGCTCAGACTGAACTGTGCATTGTGTAGTTCCATTCATCAAGCTCCCACACTAACGGTGGGACCGCGCAATGAACAATTCCCACAGGCAGCCAATCACCTCTATTAGTCAAAACTGCACAATCCTTCGCATCATGAGCTCGACTTGCTGCTTGATCTTTTCTTGAAGTTGTTTTCCTTTTATCTGACATTTGCTTGTCATGAGTGTCCTTTTGGTCCCATAGGTATAACAATTGTTGAGCATCTCTCTAGCAGTTATAGTTAACATGGCATCCAAGAGAGTTGCATCAAAGGAAGCCATCGAGATCAATACTAGGGAAGTAGTTGAGTAGATATCAGTTGATCTACCAGTATATGCAGATACTCTATTGTTCATTGAGAAGGGAACAACACTGACATGGTATCAAAGGCGTGCTTACAAAGGACTTCAAGACGGACTTAGAAGACTGACATGTTTATCTTAACATCCAGCGGTCTGGATTATACAAGGTTGCATGTAGGTACCTAACCTTCCCATGTGCGAACGTCATTAGCTGGATTGTCTCACACATGGATGAGTAGAATATGACATTGAGCAGTGCAAGCAAGAGAGAGCTTGCCACTTTAAGGGAAGAGAAATTTCAGTAGATGTATCACTTTCTCGAGTCGGTGAAGCGCATGGACTCACTCTTCTATGCCACCCATAGCTATGTGAACACGAGATACATTGTCAAGTGTTGGGCGAAAGAGTCGTCAAAGTTTAGATAGACACCCACCCAGGTTTACAAGACAAAGTCCCTCAAAAATGCTTACTAGTTCTTGATCATCTTTTCTTGCAAAATATATGGTCAAGAGAACAAAGAAACCTTTCCTAAAGGGTGGGTAGTCTTATTGGACTAGTTGGTGAATGATGGGAGGCCATTCAACTGGTTGTATTTGTTGGCTCATTAGTTGAAGTCCCATGTGGCTAAGACTCATAACCCACCCAAGAATGAGCAAGCAAGGTTTTATATGTTCGCATATCTACTGGATGCAATTTGTGCCCAACAATAGTTCCCCGGCATGAGCTAGACATGGACAATGCAAGAGATTGTCGTGAACATCTATTGCAACTTTCTTTTGGAATGCAGCTATCCAGGACTAATGGAAAGGCTAACTGACCATTTTTATCATCTCGTTATACAAGCTTATCTTTTAGCAGGATCCACCTTGCATGTCCCGAGAAGCAATGGAGGCAATAGTAAACATTACAGATTGGTATGCCTCACCAAGTGGTACCTTCATCAGAGTGTTTGGCGGAGAGAAGCCTCTGCATGTTCTACCAAGGCATGCCACTGAGAAATTGATCATGCAAGAAGTTTCATAACACCTTGCTATAGGGTTGTCGACAAGGCTGCATAGGAAGAAGAAAGCGTCATGGCCCACTCTTCCTTTGTGGATTGGATTATACGAGATTAAGAGATTGAAAGATGCAGATGTCGAGGCTAAGGAAATAGTGAAGTTTGAGTTCGGCACTAAAGACTTTAATATGTATGATCCTCATGATATTTTCAATGACCACTGTAAGCGAGTGTACTTTTTATTGATCCACTAGACATTTCATTGGCCAGAGGAGGATCCTTGGAGGTATTGCTACAATGCCTCCAAACTCCATGAGCCAGTCAATATAGCAAGAACTTGGAAGGTTTCTCTACAGAAAACAGTAGCTCCGAAAGAAACCACAACAATAGAAGAAGGCAACAATCTAGTGCAGGACAATGGAATTAGGAAGATTGTTGAGAATCCATAGGGAGATCAAAGATGAAAATGAAGGTAGATCATATCTTGGAGAAGGAATCTTTGGTAGTGGAAGCAAAGAGGGGGCATTGGATGAAGAGATCAGAGCTAAGGAAGAGAGAAAAGCAGAGGTTGCATGAAGCAGAAATGAAGTTGCAGGAGGTGAAGAAGAATTTGAAGGAAGAACAGGAGTTGACGAGGAGAGAAAGAGAAGAGAAGCAGAAGCAAGAAGAAGGACAAAGGAAAGGCGCGATGACTGAGCAAACAACGTCGATACAGGTTGATGAGCCAGAACAACCAGCAGTTGAGGAAGAGGAGGAACATATGTAGGATCAAGAGCTTTCTCAATAGATTGAGCAATTAATTGAAGTGACAGACATGGAATTGGAATATGAGTCACAGCGGGAAGACACTGACATGATGCCAAAAGAACCACAGGTCATCCTTTAGTCTCCACCACCTCCAATATCAGAACCAGTCTCGAGCGAGCAAGGAGATGTTTTTCTCCTTGATGATGATCCAGTCATGGATGTGTCCAATCTATCATTTGATGAGTTGCAAAAGAATATTGTATAGGCATGGAGGAAGAACTTTCCAGATGATCACGCATCACTTGCACTCATTAAGGAAAGGATTATAGTGTCAAACACCAGGAAGCATCCAACTGCCCTTGTCAAAGACAACTTGGCATATGCACGAGCAACAAGCTCAAATGTTAAGTACCTGGTGGCTGAGAATGAACAACTGGAAAAGAATTTGCAGGATGTCAGGCAAGAGGCAGAAACACTTTGAGCATCAGTGCAGAATGCAGTTTCCACATTGGGGGAGATGAAGACAATGATACTTGTTGAAGTATCAACACTTGGTGATACCATGTGGAAGCTCTATGATGGATTTGTCACAATGCATAAAGCAGTTGTCCGTGTGCGTGGCTTACAACAGTGGAGCAAAGAGTTTTTTCAAACTCTCAAGAACATACATGTTGCCATAGCCCATGTACAAGAGTGGAAAATGTGGTACAAAGGGGCCCCTCTTGACTTAAAGAAGAAGATGAAGCCACAGGCAGAGCTGGAGAAAGAAAAGGTCCAAATATTGATCCAGAACAATGAAAAAATCACCTAATTCATCGACAGAATACATGCCTCATATGCATGGTTGTACAATAGTTTGGATGTCATGGTCAGGAAGCACAAGATCCCATCAATCGGTTCCCTCACTGATGCGAAACCCTAGAACCAAGTCCAACTAGATATCGATGAGTACTTGGAGTAGCTAGGACAAGAGGCCACTCGAGAATACTTTGAGTTGAGCGCACACAACATGTAGAAGTACATCGATGGCTCTGTCATGGTCAAGACCATGCTATTGATGCTTCAGAACGAATTGGATACAGGTTCCAAGACCATATACCTAGATGCCATGGAGGCTAAAGTCCACTTCCAAAAAGACACCATCAAACAGTTTGGGGACACCATCACATAGTACCAAGCTTGGCACCAATATGTGACCGAGAAGCACCAAGTGGAGGCTGTCGAGTTGGACTTCCCCCAAACTTCGGAATCATAGTGTTTTGTCTTGTTATGATATCTCTAGCTTATTTTATCTTATATGGGTACATATGGAAAATGTAATATTATTTGTAAATATGTTGTAAGTGAATTCCAAGTGTTAATATTGGAATATGAAAAGTCATTATTTGATGTAATGTGTCATTTAGTGAATAAGTTGAAGAGTCATGAGGGAAGTCAAAAAGTCACAAAGGGGAATTTCAAGGGTCACCCGACCCTTTGTTATAAATAGAACCTCATAACTCATAGAACAAGCTTTCGGGAGGCAACCTTTTGGCTAGGCTTAGGCTTAGAGAAGGATTGGGAGTATTTTGAAGAGCCTTGGCTTCTCCATAGCGTAGAGCAAGTATACCTCTTTGGAGGAGCAGATGTCATTGACTGTAATGTTCCACTATTAGGGCTAGTGGTCATTAATGGTGTATGTATGGATGGAACTTTCACTTATAATAATAAAATCAGAGCCAACATGCTTTCATGCATATGTTATTAATATAGTAGGACTACTCTTGTTGTATTGGCAATATATGTTGTTTAACTTATGCATTTGATTATGAACTACTTTGTATGTATATGAATGAATCTTGTTGAATGCGTGTTGTTGGATTAACTCACCACTTTAACTTGTGGACTATTATGAATTTTAGCTTGTGATGTCATTTTGCTCGTGTGTTCCTTTCAAGTTGTGTACTATTACAATCTTCTCATGGGAAGACTTCCTTTTCCCCTCCATGTTTTAGAACCTTCATGCATCGCACTTGACTCTCTGCAGGATCACACACTTTCTCTCACTTAAAGTTATCATACTTTCCTCTACACGCTACCACAGTCAATGCATTACACTACCACCCACTGTTGGTACTCCTACTCCAAACAGTGTGAGATCTAGTTGGGACTTCATATCGATGAGATCCCCTGAATGTTGGCGGGTCCAGCATCATCAACAAGTTGAATTTATGAAGTGTTTTTGATAAATGATAAATTGAAATTGTTAAAATAAGAGCCATATCATTAGAAGTAATTCTCAAAATTTTCATAAATTTGTGCTTGTATATGTATATTTCACTTGAAAAATCAACATGGTATCAGATCTTTGGTGACAAAAAGGATGTTGAGATCACTCTTGAAGAAGCTTGGTAAGAGATCACTTCTGAAACCCTATATCTACAATATATTTTCTTGTTTAAAGACTATGGGTTCCCACATGAAGGCATAGAACAAATTAGAAGGAGCTAAAACTTTAGGGCTTGGAAGACAAATATTAATCTTCTCCTTGCAAGACAAGGTCTCTTAGGTATTGTTAAAGGCAAGGTCACCGAACTAGAAAAAGATGAAGAGAAAGCAAAGTTTGAGAAAGATGATGCCACAACCATGAGAATCATTATGGACTCTATCAAGGATCACTTGATTCCCTATGTTTCAATTCTTTAATATTCAAAGTAGATGTATGATGCTCTAACTTGTTTATTCACTATCAACAATATTGGTCAAGCCATAAGTTTGAAGAATGAGATTTTTGATGGTATAATGACAAGGAATGATATTATAGCCTCATATTTCACGAGGATATCTCAACTAAGATATTAGCTACAAGAGATTGATGAAGTCATTTCTGATAAGGAATTAGTAACTACAACACTCAAAAGTTTAGCTGAATCATGGGATGCTTTTATAGTAGGAATACATGCTAGAAAAGACACCCCAAAGTTTGATGAACTATGGGCCAATTTTACTTAAGAAGAATTAAGGATCATATCAAAAGGAAAGATTCAGAGATCTGATGAAGGCGATTCTCAACCATATGCAAAATGTTTCAAGAAAGGTGGAGGAAGAAAGCAGTTTGGTTTTCAAAAAAGAAATGGAAGAAAAAGAAATGAAGGAAGAAGACCAGAAGAAAGAAAATTTTCTCCTCAAGGAAAGAGAGACATGTCAAAGGTTCAATGCTATCAATGTCACAAATTTGGTCACTATAGAAGTGTTTGTCCTAAAAGATTGAGTGATAGAAAGAGAAAAGAAAAGTAGCATGCCTCCGGAGAAGATTGTGAAGAACTTCCAAAAATACCAAAGAATGAAAGTCCAGGTAATAAATAATTTTTATATTTCTCAGCTCTTATTGGTTATGTTGCAGATAGTGAAGACTTGTGGCTAGTAGATAGTGGTGCCTCAAGACATATAATAGGAGATCGAGATAACCTCACAAGTTTGTTGGAAACAAGATTAGCACAAAAGGTGGAACTTGGAGACAACAATTGTTATCCATTCAAAGGCATTGGAATGACATCCATTGAACTAGAATTAGGAGATAACATTCATCTCAACAACATATTATATGTACCAGGTTTGAAGAAGAATTTGGTTTTTATTTCATGCCTGGAAGATAAAGGAGATAAAGTAGCATTTGTTGATGACAAAGTTCTTGTTTGGCCCGAAGGCTCTAGTATATATTTTGCTAGAGTAATTGGGATTTGTGAAGGAAGGTTGTAGAGACTTCTTAAACAACCTACTGAAGAAATTGTACATAATGATATTAATCCATGTGAGATTTGGAATAGAAGTTATGGTCACCTTCACTATAGAGTTTTGCCTGCCCTGAAACAAATGGTTTTAGGTGTTCCAAATTTGCAGGAAGAGCATGAAGGAGTATGTAAAGGATGTGTGCTTGGAAATAATGTCAAGAAGCCTTTTCCAAGTAGTGAAAGTAGATCCATAGAAGCTTTCGAAGTAGCCCATATTGATGTATGTGGTCCTATTCTAGTGAAGTCCCTTGGATGATCTTTGTACTATGTAACATTTATTAAAGACTTCTCTCTCAAGATATGGATCTACTTCATGAAGATGAAAGATGAAGTTTTTGACAAGTTCTTGGAATTTAAAGCTGAAGTCAAAAACGTGAAGGGAAAGAAGAACCAGATCTTGAGATCTGATAATGGAAGAGAATATACCTACAAGGATCTCATTTCCTTTTGGAAAGAATTTGGGATTAAGAAGGAGTTGATAGTCCCTTATAATCCACAAAAAAATGGAGTTGTTGAAAGAAAGAATAGAATCGTTGAAGAATTTGTTAAGGCAATGATGTATGACCAAGACTTGCCTATGTTTCTATGGAGTGAAGCATCAAGGACTATTGTCTACATTCAAAATAGAAGTCCTCATCGAATCTTGGAAGACAAGGCTACTGAAGAAGCATTCATTAGACAAAAACCCTAGGTTGGTCATTTAAGAATATTTGGTTGTCTCGTTTATATTTGTATTCCTAAAGATAAGAGAAGGAAGTTACAACCTTCAGGAAAGAAAAGAATATTCATTAGCTATAGTGAATCATCAAAGGAATATATAATATATATTTTAGGATAAAAACAAGTTGAAGTTAGTAGGTATGTAACTTTTGATGAGAATGTAGCTTATTGGAAGTCTAAAGAAGTGGTCTCTAATGAGAATGAAGAACATGAAACTCCTAAGGAAGAAGGATATGGTCCATAAAATCCTTTTGAACATTTCGTTGATCATCAAGAAGAGCTAAAAGGGCCAAGCGAACCAGTGGACCCATTTATTGTTCTTGAAATCAAGAAAACACCAACTTATTTAAGATCCAATTTCTAGGAAGCTAAAGGACATGCAGCACCATGTGGCTCCTTCAGGGAAAGTAAGAGGCCAAAGAGGTATTATGTCTATACAACATTATTGACTAATCTTATTGATGCAAAACCTTCCACATATGAAGAAGCAACCAACCAATCAGTTTGGAAGGATGTGATGTTGGAAGAATATCAATCAATTAGGAAGAATGATGTATGGGAAATTGTGCCTAGACCTAAAGGAAAATCAATGGTTTCCTCCAAATGGATATACAAGATCAACCATGTAGTGGATGGCAATATTCACAAATACAAGGCTATATTTCTGGCTAGATGTTTCTCCCAAAAAGAGACAGAAGATTGTGATGAGACTTTTGATCTGGTTACAAGGTACACTACTATTAGATCCATTGTCTCTATTACTTCATCCAGGGGTTGGAATTTACATCAAATAGGTGTAAAGACTACTTTTCATAATGGTGTGATTGAAGAATAAGTGTACTTAAAGCAACCTCAAGGTTTTGAGGTCCATGGTAGAGAGTCTCATGTTTGCAAGATGAAGGAAGCCTTGTATGGACTGAAGCAAGCACCGAGAGCCTGGTATACATGAATTGACAATTATTTGATGAGACTTGGCTTCTCCAAAAGTGATGTAGATCCAAATTTGTCCTACAAGATTGAGAATAATGGACCTATGATTCTATTATTATATGTTGTTGACTTATTTCTGACAAGTATGGAGAATTTGATTATTCATTGTAAGAGGGAGTTAGCTTCCATATTTGATATGAAATATCTTGGTTTGATGCACTATTATTTGGGTCTAGAAGTATAAAAAAAATCCTAAAAAAAAAATTCTTAGTCAAGAAAAATATATTATCAAGATCTTGCAAAATTTTTGTATGATGGATTATAAATCGATGCCAACTCCCATGGTTATAAATTTGAGGAAGTTGAGGGTCACCAAGTCTAATTTTGTAGATCCATCAATGTATAGGAAGCTAATTAGTTCACTAATGTATTTGGTTAATACCAGAGCAAACATTTGCTTTGTAGTGAACACATTTAGCTAGTTCTAAGTGGAACCGAGACATGATCATTGGATATTAACAAAGCACATATTGAGATACTTGCATGTACGGTGGACTATGGTTTGAGATATGTCTCAAATGGTGATATACATTTGCAGGGATATACTGATGTAGATTTGGTAGGGAGTGCTGAAGACGGGAAGAGTACCTCCGAAGGTTGATTTAGTTTGGGCTTCACTATGCTTTTATGGATGAGTATGAAGCAGACATGTGTCACACTCAGTACTATCGAGGTAGAGTATATTGCAACTAGCTTGGATAGTTGTGAAGCAATGTGGCTTTGGAAGTTACTCATGGAGCCATTTGATCATGTGCTCAAGCCGATCGTGATTTATTGTGATAATTAAAGTTGTGTAAAGTTGACAAAGAATCGATTGTTCTATGACAAGTCGAAGCACATTGAGATCAAGTTACAATTCATCCATGACATAGTGCAGAAGGGAGGAGTGAAGCTCCAATATGTCTCCATTGGTAAACAAATTGCAGATCTTTTGATGAAGCCTCCGTTCCATGTGAAGTTTGTATGCTTCAGAGACAAGCTTGTGTATTTTTTTTACTTGTAGATTCAAACTACTTATGTAATATGCTAAAACAAAAGACTTGAATATACTCTACTCATCAACGGAAACAAAAATTGATCGATGAAAACATTAAGCATAAAATGAAGAATTTCAATCGCACATAACACAATATTTTTATGAGGAAAGTAACTGCTCAAAACCCTGACTACCTATATTGCATTAACTAGAAGATCTAAGATGAAAATACAATGCTTGTTCAACCTGAACAATTCCTTCACAAGTACAATCTATCTCTCTGCTTCACAAACCATCTCACGCCAACGACTAGCCAATTATGCTACCTGTTAAGCCCCTACTCCCTTGTGCAATTCCTGAGAGAATTAGTCCATATTTAATTGGGAAATACCTCACCACAATTGTGCAATCCATCATAGGCCTTCTACTGATTGCATGCACCAACAGTACAACTCGGAAAATTATACAACTAATAGTACATTATCCCTGAACTCTAATATCAACTGGGTCTTCCTCCAAACGGACATGCATGAGTTACTTATGAGTGAATATTCAGTTAATTGGTGAGTAGTGAAGTTGCACTAAAGTTTCTCCCCAATACTAGACCTCCTACGAGTTCCTCCAATTGTTTGAACTAGTTTAACTAACTATAGCTCAATTAGATTGAGTTAATTAGTTATAACTCAAAAGAACTCAACCTAGACCCCTAAAATTTAGGAATCACTCTACATGACTCTAGATAGAATTCCAACTCGAATTTACAGAGCCAACTAAGTCGAATTAACTTAGTTAACTATTACAAGTTGCCATGAGAATAAAATTTCGATTTAATTCCTAATTCAATTCAAGGACAAATTAAAGTAAGATTCTTGTTGCTATTTTTAACACTTCCTCTCAACAAGAAAGGGATTATCTACTACCCCAATCCTGCCTCTGTGAAACTCGAATTTGCATCTTTACAATGCCTTTGTCAAAATATCTGCATCCTGCTCCTCTGTGGGAATGTACTCCAATAACATGATTCTCCTCTGCACATAATCTCGAAGATGATGATACCTGATATCAATATGCTTGGACCGATCATGAAAAATTGGATTCTCAGAGAGTTTGATACAACTCTGGTTGTCATAATAAGTCACAGTTGGATCCATCTGATGACCAAAAAAACCAACAAGAATCTTCCTCATCTAGATAGCCTCACAAGTTGCTTGACTAGCAACCATGTATTATGCTTTTGCTGAACTGAGTGCAATTGATCTATGTTTCCTATTGTACCAAGAAATAACTGTTGACCCAATACTAAAGATCCCACCTGATGTGCTCTTCCTGTTGGATGGACTCCCTGCCCAATCTGCATCGGTGAAGCCTTGAAGCTTCACTCCCTCTGTTCGTTTGTACCAAATACCAAATTGAGTGGTGCCTCTAAGGTCTCTCAACACATGTTTGGCTACTTTCCAATACAATTTGGTAGGCTTAACCATAACTTGACTAAGCTGGTTAATTGCATAACACATGTTTGGTCGTGTGCTCACCAAATACATGAGTTAACCCACAAGTTGTCTATAAATTGTAGCTTCCACTACTTCATCGGAAGTAGCATCCTCCTTCCTCTAGTTACTAGCTAGAGGAGTCTCCATGGGTTTACTACCTTCCATGTGGAACTTCTTCAGTATCTCGTCGGCATACTTGCCCTGATAGACAAACAACTCCTCATCTCCTTGCTATACTTCCATCCCCATAAAGTAGTGCATGAGCCCCAAGTCCTTCATTTCGAACTCTCTTGCAAGGTGATCCAGGTGGATGTTGGTGGCCACCCACCTATCCCGCTTGGACCCCTACAACTGTCTCTTTCAATTTTTTAGTTTCCTTAGTTGTAGCACAATTTACTATTTTTAGCAGTTTTTCGGGTCCTGAACTTCCGGAGACATTTTGAGGCCCTAAACGACGTTTTTTTGGGAAATCTGGGAGCAACATGGGTCCATGGACTGATATTTCTCTTCCCCAAGTTGTAGTCCTCGAATAGATCTTTCTAACAAGCTATTGTACACGTCAAACGGAGATCGAGTGCCAAAGTTACGACCCCGAGAAGTTGATGTACCAATTTACCCAAAACGAGGCCCACAATTTGGCGTTTCATCTCCTAGAGTTAGGTTTTTGGATGTTTAGGATTTTCCATTGTTTCTCAATAATAAATAGACCTTCGAGCCTCATTGTAACACAGTTCAAAGGCATGTAGCCGCCACATCTCTTCTCAGAGATAAGCTACCATCACCCCAGCTGGTTGTTTTCCATTTCTGATTGTAAGCATATTTCAGTATTTTACATTTAATGAAATGAAGCATTATTTCTGTTGGATCTTTGTATTTGTGGCTATATCTGTAATTTGTTGTGTTCCTGTTTAAATTCGGATCACAAGATCCTCTTTGCAGGACTTGATCAACTTATCATCACCTGTCAGAATCAAATTGTCGACATATAAAACAATAATCAACAATTTACATTCAACCACAATATGGTAAAGGTTCACATTTGCTTCACTTTTGGTGAAGCCCAACCCAATGAATAGCTATCGATCCTGGTGTATGAAGCATGGGGTGCTTGTTTCAGTCCGTACAACGCTCGCTTGAGTCTACACACATGCGACTCTCTGTTGAAGGTCTCAAATCCTTTAGGCTACTCAATATACACCTCTTCCTCAATCATGTCATTGAGGAATGTTGTCTTTACATCCATCTGATGTATCTTCCATCCCATATGCGCTGACAGTGCTAGAATGGATCTGATTGATGAGTACCTTGCTACATGAGAAAAAGTCTTATCGTAATCAATCCCCTTCACCTAAGAGAACCCTCTGCCCACAATTTGACCTTGTGTTTCTCCGCTCTAGTGTACCCTTGGGAATCCCTATAGATATTTGCTGCAAGGTCTTTAAAGCATCATGATGTAAGTGACCCAATCTCTTGTGCCACAACTCATCGATGTCTCGACTCTGCACCTTCTTTTCTTTAGTGCTCAAAGCAACACAGTCTTCTACCTCCAATTTGTAGAGGTTCTTCACTCGAACCCCTATCGAGTTCACCTATCCAGTGGCTATGTGACAAAGGAACACCTTTCCTTTACTAAATATCACATCCTAGCCTCTATACTCCAACATGGCAACAAATACCAAGTTCTTCTTCAAACCTGGAATGTACATAACATCTCACAAAGTAGGGGAAGAACCAGATTCCCTCTGAAAGGTAACTGTACTAATGCTAGTTGCGCTATACCTCCCATCATCGCCCATCTCGATATGCATCTTAGATCCTTCTCCTCCAAGTTACTAAAGATCTCTTTGTTACCTATCATATGGAATGAAGCTCCACTGTCTAGGTACCACACACTACCCGTCATCGATGACACCATACAAGTGATGAGGGTAAAATCCAATTCGAACCATGAAGCAAGAGCTTCACTGGCCACTCCTCTTGAGGGCTTCTTACTGGCCTTCTTGTGTGAACACTTCGTGGCAAAGTGTCCCAGCTCGTGACAATGAAACACTTGATTTTTGACATGTCCTTCTTCTTGCCGCCTTGTTAAGAATCTGATTTAGAATGGGATGAATTCCCCTTTCCTTTCTTTTCCTTACCAGCTAAGGCACAATTCTCCTTGTCATCATGCTTTAATGAGGATTCGTCTATGGTGTTTCACCGAATATCTTCCTATACCAAGTTGGACCATAATCGCTCCCACTCTGGTAGCTTCTCCCTCCCATTAACTGAGTCCTGGTCACTGTGCCAACTCTTGGAAAGTCCTAGAAGAGTCAGGCTCACCATATCCTCTTCTGCTACAATAATCCTACAACTTCCAAGCTCATCCCAACATTAGGTGAACTTGGTCAAGTACTTATGAATTGAGTCGCCCCTCTCCATCTTGATCTTTCTGAGCTTGTCCTTCAGTGCCATCTTCCTATGGCCACTGTTGTTTTGAAACAGGTCTGTCAATGCCTTCCACATTGCAAATGGAGTTTCCTTGCCATGGAGATTCAAGACAATATGATCTCAAACTCATTCTAGGATAATCCTTCTTGCCTTTGCCACACACTTTCTCCATTCATCCATATCTTTAACATCACATTAGGGGAATTTTGAGGTCTAAAATGAGCCTCCAAAGAAAAATGTACAAATAAAATAAACTTTATAAGAACCAATAAGATTCAAGATGATGGTGTCAACCATGGAGGATGATTCACCATTTTTGGAGTAAAAAGGTAAAAAGATTAAAAAATAATAAAACAATAAAACTACTTTTTCAACTTGTATTTTCAACTTATCTCCCTAAGGTTTTACTCAAATTTCGAGCGGAAATACTCGTTGGATGAAAAATTTAATTCCTCATCTAAGGAGTACCTATGTTGCATACTTTTGATGGACCATCCTACACGAAAAATTGTAAATACGTGAAAAAACGTGATTGCAATGACAATTTTCATGTATTTCTCATTTTTCTGGTAGTAGAGTCCATCGAAAATATACAACATGGGTACTCCTTGGGTGAGGAATCAGATTTTGCATCCACCAAGTGTTTCCGCTCAAAATTTGAGTAAACTCACAGGGAGATAAGTTGAAAATACGAGTTGGAAAATTATTTTTTTTCCTTTTTCCCTCTAAAATTTGATGATGTAATATAATCTTATTTTATTATTTCAACTATTATTTTATAATTTCCTTAGGAGCCCATTTTAGATATCAAAATTCCCCTAATGGATGCTGGAGGCTTCAAAATATCATGATCTATGAATTCCTTCTGCCTTTTTTCTTCCAACACTGCCTCCATCATGTCCTTCCAAGCTATGTAATTTGAGTTGCCCTACAGGGCATACTCAAGTCTCAAACCATAGAATGACATCCTGTTAACTTTGAAGTATGAAACTGCAAATTTGATTTCACCTGCACAACAAACTCGTATTCTCCTATTCTATAATGTCTTCAGCTCTGATACTATGTAGATTTTTACTTGCAGATTCAAACTTCTTATGTAATATGCTAAAACAAACGACTTGAATCTACTCTACTCATCAGTGGAAACAAAAATTGATCGATGAAATCATTAAGCAAAAAAGGAAGACTTTCAATCACACATAACACAATATTTTTCTGAGGAAAGAAACTGCCCTAAACCCTGACTATCTATATTGTATTAACCATAAGATTTGTGAAGAAAATATATTGCTTGTTCAACCCGAATAATTCTTGCACAAGTACAATCCATCTCTCTGCTTCACAAACTAGCTCAAGCCAACACTTAGCTAATTCTACTGCCTGCCAAGCCCCTACTTCCTTGCACAATTCCTGAGAGAAGTAGCCCACATTTAATTGGGAAAATCCCTCACCACAACTGTGCAATCCATCAGAAGGCTTCTACTGATTGCATGCACCATCTGTACAACTTGGAAAATTATATAACTGATAGTACACTATCTTTGAACTCTAATCTCAACTGCGTCTTCCTTTGAAATAACATGCATGAGTTATTTATGAGTGAATCTTTGGTTAAATAGTGGAGGAGTGAAGTTGCACTAAAGCTACTCCTCACTACTAGACCTCCTACTAGTTCCTCCAACTGTTTGAACTAGTTTAACTAATTATAACTCTGTTAGACTGAGTTAATTAAATACAACTCAAAAGAACTCAACCTAGACTCTAGATAGACTTCCAACTTGAATTTATTGAGCCAACTAAGTCAAATTAACTTAGTTAACTATTACAAGTTGCTATGAGAATAGAATTTTGATTTAATTCCTAATTTTATTCAAGGACAAATTAAATTAGGATTTCTTGTTGCTATTTTTAACAGCTTGGACTTGTGGAGAATGCCTCTCTCATTGAGAGGGAGTGTTGATGAGATAACATCGTGGAATGACATTCTCCCTATGTCAATTATTGTGACCAACATTAGGGATATTATCCCCGTGTCAAATACTTTGAACAAAATTAGGGAGAATGGTCCGATAGTGGACTGACATTCTTCCTGTGTCATGTATGACTAGAATTAGGAAGAATGGTCCTAGAGGCTTGTTGTGGCTAGCAACAACCCCCCTTATTATTTAGTTTTATTACTAATAATAAATAAGTGGGGACCCTTATTCAAAAATTTTAGAGCTTGTATTCCTTTTTGAATAAAACTTACTATCATAAACTTAGGAGAGTACCCGAAAAATCTAAAAAGACTTAAGTTTTATGATAAGTTCGAATAAAAATCCACTTTCTCAATAAAGAGCGTCGCATCGCAAAAAGGTAATGGATGTTTTCCTACAAGCAAAATCCTAAGATTGCGAAATCGCGATGTGAAATCATGCACTAAAAGATACTCATCGCATCGCATGCCTCAAATATCACTTAAGGTGAAATGCCTAAAACCGCTGATATGCGATAGCGAGTCTTGCAAATCGCATTTCACAGATTACATGTTAATGGATGATTGCCACACGCAATGAAGTAGCAATATTGTGATATGTGATATTGCGAAGCAAATCGCAAAATCGCCTTGTCGCAGATCTACAAGGCTCGTTGTTCGAAAAAACTTTTTCCATAAACCGATGCCCAGTTATGCGCATTAATCTTAATTAATGAGTTAGTTGGCAATCATTAATGAAGTATGGTTTTGATCTGATTGAAGAGCCATTTCACGTAGGGTGATATATTTTATATGTTTTCGGCATTTAAAGCTTTCTCGTCACCTTTTCCTTATCATTACTCTTGCCTCATTTGTAAACTGCAGGAGCGAAGAGCAAAGAAGTATACATAGCAGTGTCCAGGATATTATAGGAAAGAAGGGTAAAGCTCCGAGTTCTGAAGATAAAGAAATGACGCCTTTGTACACGGACACCACCTGTAACAAACATGTCGGTGTTACTACTTGGGAAAGCACGCACAACCTACTCGAGGAAGAAAATCCCAGAGTAATGGAGGTTACAGTGACTACAGATTCACGTGGGTCGTCTAAGGCATTTATTACAAAACTAGTATGTTCGTTCTTGCACCAAATAGCTGCAAGGCCCAAAATTCTTCCATACATGGACATGGTCAAATGGGTATTGGATAATGTTGATATCACAAAAAGAGAATTTAAAGCTCAGAACCAAGAACTCACAGAGTCGTTATTTTCACAAAATTTAAGCTTTATATCCTCTAACAAAAAACACGCAAGAGGCGAAAATTGCACCAGGGAAACCCAGATCGAGAAATGGAGGCATCTTCTGATGCGTGATTAGCGCCTAATTGCGCATCGCCAGGCAAAACCCCTCGAAAAGGAAAGCCTCTAATCACTCAGTCGCCTGTAAGCCCGAAAATTGTAGGAAAAAGCGCTAAAGGTGAAAAGCAAAACTTGAACTCTAAAACTAGTGGTATTTATCAGGGATATTCACAAGTGATATGTAAATATCAGAGACCACTCCAAGGTATTTACCAAATGTACAACACCTACAGACAAGCTGGAGATAGAAGGCTCAAGAGAGAGCAGAGTCCATCAAAAGGTTAACTAAGTTGAATTGGGATTCTTACTGGACGTACTTGGTAAAACCACACAACCAGTGCATGACTCTCAAATGTATTATTAACTTTGTCGAGAAGATGGTGCCAGCACTTGCCGATTCTATTTTCACAGGAAAGCTAAAGTCGGAAGTCGGCCAGCCAACCCTCCTCAAGAAAATGTTGAACGCTTGCAACTATAAGGAACAGATACGTAGATATTTAGTTGCCAGTTTTAGTGTTAGATTCAGTTTTAGTTTTAATTTTGCTTTATTTTTCCCTGAAATGAGGACGGTCATTTAAATCGCATCCTACATTTTTGTAATAAATTATTTTTAGATTTAGCTAGTAGCATTTAAACCCTTCTCATGCATTTAGAGAAGGGTCCTGAAATTTGTCAAAAACTTGTCCTCAGAACATGCACTTTTGCACCCTCTGAAGAGGTTTTGATGAATGAATGGAACATGATTTATTGATATTTGCATTTAATATCTACTACTGATGTTGCACTTTTGTACTCTTAGTGGATATTGGATTAAGAAGAGATAGATCATTATTGTTGAAGCTCATGAGTAGAACAAGTTATAAATGGTACTTTTATCTCTTAACTATTTCTGCTTGTGTTAAGGTGATATTCATGTTCAGTTATTTATATATGAATGCTTGAATGCTTAAGTTATCATTTGGCACTTCTGTATGGTGATAGCTATTTATTTATGCTTAATATATGAGTAAATTATTATGCGATATGTTTTCCACAACTATTTCGTCTAACTTTTTATACGAAATGTTTTATCTTTATTGAATTCTTTTCTCATGGCAATTGAATGATCTTTATTACCAATTTCTATTTGAAATCATTTTAGATTGCATAACTGAAAGATTAAATCCCAGGTTAGTTTTAGAATTAGATATTTCTGTTAATTATATTACAATTACATTAGATTTAGAATAAAAGTATTTTACTTAGAAATTATTAGAAAGGAAATATCAATTCTCAACACACACACACATAAATTGGGAAATTGGTCCCATATCCCTAGTCGGACCCACTATACCAAACGGAAAAGGAGCTGCTAACCAAGGTCTGGACTAGGTGGGTATCCCCCTTGTTGTAGACCCGATTTTTTGGGCTTCAACATATTTGGCGCTAGAAGGAGGGCCTGAACTGTGAATGGCAAGTAAATCTAAATCTAAATACCATTCTGAGAGTAAATCGCCCTCACCATCTCCCCCGACTTCTCCATCGCATTTAGAATCTTTAAATCTTGAGCAAGAAGTCAATAAAATAACAACCACTGCCATAAACCTCGACATTTTAGAGAAATCTACTATTGAACGTCCCAAAGTTGAATCTTTGATCCATAAACTTGAGCGATTTTCTATATCACCCCAAAGATCTGAAAAATATCAAGGTAATGTGACTTCACAATATAACCCTCCTCACCCTCTTACAAGATTGAAGAGTGAAAAGTTTGGTATTGAACCAACTGAGTTACCTCTACGTACAAGGAAGAGAGCAAGGAAATCACCTAAAGGGTCTGATAGCGAGACTCTTTTGTCATCGTCATCCATCTCAACCTCTCCACTGCGAAGTCAACCATCCACCCCTCCACTTCAGATTCTTGTCCACCAGTCTACTGGGACTTCCACATCCCCTTCTTAATCATCTGGAACTGTAATATCCTCATCTTCCCTATCGCAGGGATCATCTTCTACGCTTTCCTCTATTAGTAGTTCAACGATGGCCCAATCTCCATGGAATAACCCAGGGGCAGTCTTAATGCCTACTCCCTTGAGTCAAATACCAGCCCATCCTAAAAAATGGCTGCCTAAATTCAATCCTGAAACAGGCATGCTAGCAAAAGAACATATAAATAACTTTATGTTATCTATAAATCTCAATGGGGTTACTAATGAAGACGCTGTTGTTCGGCTCTTTCCTTACACTTTGCAAGGAGCAGCTGGATCATGGTATTTTTCATTACCATCCAGATCTATCACTAGTTGGGATATTTTCCAAGAACAATTCCTGACTAAGTTTGGTGATGATAGGTCTACCGCAACACTGATTAATGACCTGTCTAACCTTAGGGCTGAGTCAAAAGAACCTATCAAAGATTTCAACTCACGTTTCAATAAATTGTTGAACAAAATTCCTACCACTTCCCAGCCTAGCGAAGAAGTTCGAAGTGAATGGTACATATCAGCTCTACCATCAAACATAGCAATCTTCGTTGATAGGGCTAACAAAACAACTTTAGTTGACAATATGAAGGAAGCAATAGTGGTAGAGAAATGTATCATAGCCTTAGAAAAGCAAAATGTCGTTGATGAACGAAAATCTAAGAAGGTTACTTTTAAGGAAAATCCAAAGAAAAAATCGAAAGACCATTCGATTTAGAAGGATTGCAGAAAGTTTTGAAAACCATGTCCAACGAAATGGTTGATATAAAAAAACAAGTAGCAGAAACTTCTTCTAAAAAACCATACAAGCCTTATAGAAGAAATCCTTCGAGACTTATTCAAAGCCTCCCAATGCTATTACAAATGTTGAATCAGAAGAATAAGAAGAGGAAATTTCCAACAAAGAGCCTACTCATGAAGAAGAAGTTGTAGAAGTACAGGGTATGTGGGATTTCATCCTCCCAGATGAAGAGAATCAAGAGGCATCGTCGGTCAGTACTAGAAGTAGAAATCAACTCTATCCTCCTCAACCTATTCCTAAGTCAAAGAGCGCAAGCTCAAAGCCTAAAGACAAAGTCGCAACAAAGAAGACAACACCTAAAGCGACTCAAACAAGCCCAGTCCAAATAGATTCACCAACTCAATCTAAAACGTTGATTGTTTCTGATGAGATGGAGTATAATATTATAGAAGACATGAAGAAGACTAGGGCTAACATTACTTTTTATGAGTTGAGCAAGTTAAAACATTAGCAAAAGATTCTTTTGAAAGAATTACAAGCAGTACCAGTTGCACCTCTGACTGCCGCTGTAATCTCACAAGCTTCTCACGATATGGGAAGACCTCCAATTAATGTGGCTAATAAAGTTGATCCAAATGATATCACTTTAATTGGAGGAAGGTCAAGATCTCATACTCCCCCATTTCTTCTTACTTATGAAGTTTTCAACAAAAAATTGCATAATTGTTTAGTTGATTCAGGAGCTTCATCTAATATCTTACCTAAATCAATATGTGCAAAGTTGAACGTTCAACCTCAAAAATCTGTTGTACGCATAGTTCAGCTGGATCAGTCACAAGTTGAAGTGATCGACGAACTAAATCAGGTTACCATAAGGCTGTCATCTAATCCAAAGGTATGTCAAGTTATCGACATTTTAGTTGCAGATATTCCAGAATTTTATGGCTTAATTCTTAGCAGAGATTGGTCTGCAAAACTTCATTGATACTTTGCAACCGATTGGTCACATATGTGGCTCCCTTACAATGGTAAACCAAATCAAATAAAGGTCGAATGAGAAAGACATCAGAAATACATAGTAACAGATTTGGAAGGAGAAAATGAACCGGTAGCACACAACAACAATATAATTGGCAACTATTCTGTTGATTCTTTCTTAGGAAATTTTAATGCCCATACTTCACCTTACTTAGAACATTTTGTTTTATCTCAAGTAATTTTTTTTCTCAAACAGATAGTTCTAAATGTATTAATTTCGTAGATAGTCCTATAAATAAATATTTATTTTGGAAGTTATTTTTTGACGATTCTAAGTCTAACGAGGGAGCAAGAGTAGGATGCATATTAATCAGTCCAGAGGGAAACAAAACTATGCTAACTTATAGACTCGAGTTCGATTGCACCAATAATACTACAGAATATGAGGCTTTAGTCCAATGATTATACAAAGAAATCGGATTAGATATCAAATATCTACAAGTCTTCAGAGATTCTAAAATTATTATCAGACATGTACGAAATACTATACATTGTCTATCAAGTCATTTAAAGCATTATTAATCTTTAGTACAAGATCTGACTGAACATTTTATAACATTTAATATTTCATCAATTCCCAGACTCCAAAATGCTAGTGCTGACCTCTTGGCAAACGTAGCTTCTAAGCTCATTCTCTCATAAGACTATAGCCCTTATACATTTTCAATCGAATTAATCTTTAGACCCTCGATTCCTGATAACATTACCAATTGGAGAATTTTCAATGATGATCCTGATATTGTAAGCTTCCTCACAGCTGAAGGATCTTACACTAATCAGATAATAGATGAAGACCAACATGACAGACAATTACAACAAGATAGCACTAATAATGCTATGCCAAAATAAGTAGTCAAATTAGAAGATCTATATGATTTGAAAGATCAATTCAAAAGATCTACCAATTCAAAACTTCATAGTTCAACTCTGAACTATGAATTAGTAAATCTAAGATTTGATACCAAGTCGTAGACTATCAATCTAGGTCTTGGCCTAGCCCCTAAAGAAAGATTAGTGTATGTTCATCTCCTGAAACAATACAAAAGTGTCTTTGCCTGGAACTACGATGAACTTAAGACTTACGACACTACTATCATCCAACATATTATCCCAATGATAAATGATGAAAAACCTGTCCAGCAAAAGCTGAGAAAGATCCATCCTAATTTAGAAAACCAGATCAAATATGAGCTCAATAAGTTATTGAAAGCCAAAATCATTTTTCCCGTTCGACATTCTAAATGGGTTTCCAATATGGTTCCCATTAGAAATAAAAATGGAGACATTAGAATTTGCATTAATTTATTTATTTATTTATTTATTTATTTATTTATTTATTTATTTTTTTTTTATTTTTTATTTTTTTTTAATTTAATTTATTAATTATTTTAATATTTTATTTTATTATTTATTTATTTATTTATTTATTTTTTCAGTAAAATTAATCTATTATTTACAGAAACATGATACAATTACATTCTTGTTGTCATAAAGACCCAGCTGCCTGGAGAATTTAGCAGTGTATAGCAGCAACATGCTCAGTTTAGGACAAAACAAACATTCATCTACCCAAAAAATGTTCCCTCGTAGGGGAGTTCCAAAATCACATTGTGGCACAGAGCACCGACCTGGACACAGTAACCCTTGAACACTGACACCATGACACAGTTACCCTTAAACACCAAGACGCACTGACACCTGGACTTGTTGACACAAAGACACATTGACAAAATTTCATCATAGCGAGCCACGTAACTTGGAGCACAGACGCGACTAGTCTTCCGGAACCTCCTCCACGATCCTACACCAACCATACTCCTCCGCTTCCTGCTTTGGAACCTCCTCTACAGCCTCCATCACAGGCTCTTTTCCAGCATCTGCCTTCTGGCTAACAGGGTCATCCAATTCCTTCACTGGAACAACAGAGGGAATTTCCATGGTTCTCCTGGTTTCAGCAGGTGGAGAATTCTCCCTTTGTGCATTGGACTCGCCCTCTTCCTGGGCTTCCTCGATGAAGAGCACAAAGACATGTGCATTGATTCTGGGGCGGTTCAGAGAGGCGTTGAAGGTGAAAATAGCAGAACCGAAGGATGGCGAGGAAGAGGACCCCGGTGAATTGTCTGGCAAGAATTGGCTTGGCCTAAGAGCCGTAAACGGGCAATGACAG
This sequence comes from Pinus taeda, assembly GCA_000404065.3. Classification (NCBI taxonomy): domain Eukaryota; kingdom Viridiplantae; phylum Streptophyta; class Pinopsida; order Pinales; family Pinaceae; genus Pinus; species Pinus taeda. Next base: position 50,624 of record APFE031188434.1, read on the forward strand.
TGGCAATGGCAATGGAGGGAGGTGTCCTCAGCAGCAGAAGGGTGTGAAGACCCGCCACAGGACGAGCCGCACCGACTGAGCATTTGTTGCCGAGGGCGAACCGTGGTTGCAGGGGAGTGCAGGGCCAAATTGGAGCTTGAACGATACAGAAAATGAAATGCCGGCAGAGGATGGTATGCAACAAACTGAGGAGGGTTCAATGAGACAGATATGAGCCCAACATAAAGATGGAGGCCAGGAGCGGTCTAGGAGGTCGGGGGAGAGGAGGTGGCCTGAGAGTTCAGACCCAACTTCCAGCTCCACAACAATAGTGAGACGTCAACCCAAGCCTGTATTAGCATGGCGAATTCTTTACTTCTTCCCTTAATATAATGCCTCTACCTCGAAGCCCTCTCGCAATAACTGTGGCCGCCATAAGAGCCGATAGGTTGAACCTTGTGTTGCAGTCGATGGTGGGTGGAGCGTAAATGCTCCTGTGCTGTATACGATTGTTAATGTACCAGCGCCGTCGGCTTTGAACACTTTCCCATGTGGACACGATGCAGGTGCGCATGGCGGGCAGGTGGCTCACGCTGCTTACCCGTCCCATCTCATAACTGCCGAGAATAGTCACCTGCATCCGGGGATTGACTTTCGAAATCTTAAGAAAGCCTGCCAAAAGGATAATTTTCCTTTGCCTCCTATGGAGCAAATATTACAGGCAGTTGCAGGATCAGAATTAATGTCCTTCTTGGATGGTTTCTCCAACTATAATCAAGTTTTGGTCCATCGTGACGATCAATTAAAAACTACGTTCAGAACCAAATGGGGTACTTATGCATATCAAAAGATGCCTTTTGGTCTGATCAACGTTGGCGCCACATTTCAAAGGGCCATGGACATTTCATGTAAGGGATTAGTAAACAAATCAGTAGTAATCTACTTGGATGATATAACTGTATATTCCAAAAAACGAGGAAATCATCTCAGAGACTTAAAACAGATCTTCCAACGTTGCCAAAGGTATGGAATTTCACTTAACCCAAAAGAGTCATTTTTTGAAATGAAGGAAAACTTCTTGGATTTATAGTGTCAAAATCAGGAATCCATATTGATCCCAACAGAATCAAGGAGATTTTCGAAATACCCTTACCTCACAACAAGAAAGCTATGCAATCTTTCCTTGGCCAGATTAATTTTGTCAAGAGATTTGTTCCCTACTTTTCAAGGATTGTATCTCCTTTACAAGCAATGATAAAAAAGAACTCAATCTTCAAATGGGGCCAAGATGAACATGAAGCATTCAATCTGATTAAACAAGCAATTGTAAACGCTCCATCTTTAGCAACTTCAAGTTTTCCGATCCTTTCAGTTTATATTCATTTGGCTGTGATAGATCATATGCTGCGATACTCACTCAAGCAAATAAGACAAGGTGGAGGCCCCAATTGCTTTTTCAGTTCAAATTTACAAGGTGCTGAATTAAATTATTTAAACGTTGAAAAATAAGCTTATGTTGTTTTCAAAGCGATCAAACATTTCAGACCCTTTCTGCTTAAAACCCATACATAAATCATACTACTGTTTCCGGCGGTAAGAAATCTCTTAGTACAGAAAGACATAGGTGAGAAAAGAGCTAATTGGGTTACTGCCTTACAAGAATATGACGCTAAAATTAAACCATCAAATATTGTAAAAGGTCAAGGTTTTTGCAAAATGTTGGCTGGAGAATCGCTTATTTCCGAAATACCATCTTCAGAAGTACAGACGTATGAGGTAAGCCTAAACTATGTTAAATCATTATACGCTGATATCATATTTTATCTAAAGAATGGATATGCTCCTTCAAACCTCGATTATACAAAGAAAAGAGCTCTAAGGTTGAAGGCTAAGCAATATCAACTCGTCAACGATATACTTTTTAGAATGAATTATGATTATGTTCTCCTTAGATGTCTTAAGAAATCTGAAACTGAAAAGGTATTACAGGAACTTCACAATGGACCAGTGGGTGGACATTATGTTGGAGATGCTAAGGCACATAAAATCCTACGCGCAGGCTATTATTGGCCTACACTATTCAAAGATGCACATAGCTATGTAAGGAAATGTCAAGTTTGTCAAATTGTTGTTGGGAGACAAAAGAAACCATCGTTGCCATTGCAACCAGTCAATATCGATCAACCTTTTGATCAATGGGGATTGGATATAATAGGTGAGATCGTTCCTCACTGTTCCAAACAACATAAATATATCCTTACAGCTACAGATTATTTTACTAAATGGGTAGAAGCAGTTCCTCTCAGGACAGCTAATGCCGAACACATCATTGATTTCATAGATCAGTTCATAATCACCAGGTTTGGTTTACCCTTTTCTTTAATGTTTGATAATGCATCGTATTTCTCTGGCAATGCTATGACTGAATTTGCACTCAAAAGAGGTTTTAAACTTAAATACTCTGCCAATTATTACTCACTGGGGAACAGGTTAGTTGAATCAACAAATAAAAACTTAATCAGAATCATTAAGCGAACCATTGATCAAACTCATAAGAATTGGCACAAATCCCTAATATATGCTCTATGGGTAGACCGAATAACGCAGAAAGTCTCTATTGGCACTTCTCCCTTTAATTTAGTTTATGGGAAAGAAGTGGTCCTTCCAACTCATGTTGGGTCCCTATAATACAAGTGACTACCCCATTACTATTGTAGTTGTACCCCTTATTAATATTGTTATGCCCCTATTATCCCCATATTGTTATTATTGTGCCCCATAGAATGCCTCTATTGTTATTTTTGTGGTTTTATATTATTATTGTTAGCTCGACTGGATTATATTGTGACTCCTTAGACTCCTATATATAGAAAGGAGGTTTTGTCATTTGAATCATCCAAGAATTGTTCATATATGTAATGTAAATGAGGTTGCTCCCTCGAAGAGGCTGAATTCTAAGGCATTGATCTATCTTTTCTATCTTTCCTTGAGCTGGTTTCATAACATTTGGTATCAGAGCTTTGGATTCTAGGGTTTCACTGCTCCAAATAAGTCATCGTGGCATTTTCGCTATAACTTTTTTTCTGCGACGTTTCAGAAGCTAAAAAAAACCCATTTGAGAAGAAATCGCGTTGAACCTCGGGTCCGAATTTCAGAGCTTTTCGCTTTATATTTGTGGAGATATGATCTGAGGAAGTGGGTATTTTTGTAGACTCCTGAATTACATTCCAAATAGGTGACCTGGGGAAAATCGTTATAACTTTCTCTCTGAGCGTTGGATTGAAATTTCGTAAGAAGGTACAAAAAGAGGACAGACTGTAGTTTCTTATATATATTTTTCAGAGCCAAAAGTCGAAACAGTGACTCCTAGCACGTCATACAAATTCGCTCTAATGAACTAGTCTATAATCAGGTCACTGTGGGAGATTTTGCATAACTCTTCCTTGGAGAATCCAATTTGGATAAGACTGGTGGAATTGGTGACAAGGTGTTGCAAAATATTGGTACTATGGCATGCAAATTGGAGCTTCCTACAGCTTCTTGATTGCACCCAGTTTTCCATGTTTCATGTTTAAAGAAGGTTATAGGCGACAAGCTCCCAGTTCAAACAATATTGCCAGAACTTGACGAGGAAGGAAAAATTATATTAGAACCGAAAGTAGTCACAGAAACAAGAACTCGACAGCTACGAAATCAATCAATTTCGGAATATCTTATCAAGTGGAAGAACTTATCTGCTGAAGATTCCACATGGGAGGATGAGAATTTTATACAGAAGCATCCAGAACTTCTCAAGCGTTGAGGACAACACTTTTTTGAAGGAGAGGGGCACATTGGGTCCCTATAATACTAGTGATTACCCCATTACTATTGTAGTTGTACCCCTTATTAATATTTTTGTGCCCCTCTTATCCCCATATTGTTATTATTGTGCCCCATAGAATCCCTCTATTGTTATTTTTGTGGCTTTATATTGTTATTGTTAGGTCGGCTGGGTTAT
>APFE031188437.1:0-10520 GCA_000404065.3 Pinus taeda
TATCTTCATGGACCTTGGTATGGAGAATCTAGGTGAGTTGATAGAGAAACTTCACTTGGATGACCTTCCAATGAGTAGGGTATAGGGATGCCTTTATTTGAGTAGGTTGTGTTGATGGTCCTGTGTAGGAGAGGCACAACACTAGATTCTTAGATGTGACGATACTGAGCTATGTATGAGTATGTGGTGAGTGTAGGAGAAATTATTGATGGTGGAATAAGGACATACATTCCTAGGGTATGCATGTGACAATAAAATTAGCGACCCAACTAGTGAAAAATTTTGGAGCTAGTAGTGCATAGAGACATGCGAGATTTATTTTGGAGTATGGAGAACATACCGTGCTTTTTATTGCAATGGTGAATAATACCATCCCATCCATACTGGGTTCCATTTATGTTTTTTTATCATTGATGATTCCACTAGAGTTGGAAATTGACAACATTAAGTAGGTATTATCATTGAGTCATCATGTTATTTATTTGTTATTGGGATCACTATATTTTTTATTCATAATATCATTATTAACTTGGCTGATTTTCTCATTGTAGCGAGTTACTACCATTGTAGAGTTTATGAAAATTCGGGGATGAATATACCTTAGTTAATGAAAGCACTAAGGAATGGTCGGTCTACATTTAAATTGTGTAGGTTAGAAAGATGTTCGAAAAAAGTAGAAATCCACTCCATTATAAGGGAATTATTTTCTATAGAGTCATTTCTAGCATCATTTTCAAGGCACTGATTTCACTCTTGGAGATCACATAGGGAGAGTTAATCTATGGAACAAAATCTGCTCATGAGAGCTTAAAACTCAAGCACACATGACTAGGTACTTTAATTTATATTTTCCTTTTATTGTAAAAGTTATTCATTACTAGATGAATGCACGTTTATTAAGTACATGAGGTATGCAAATCAGAGACACCAAAAAAATGTAAAGGGAAAATGATTAAAAAAATTGATGGAAAAAATACACCATTATGCATAAAAAAAATGAAATACAAGAATTATATGAAGCTTTTGTTCTAGGGAAATTATCATATTGTCTTTGTATATTTGATTGCATTAAACCATCAAAGAGTTTGTCAAGATATTTGATCACAAAGTTCAAATTTTTCTTAAAGAAGCTTAAATTTTAGTTGCTACAATCCTTATTTCTTATATAGATGCATTCAATGAAGTGTTAAGTTTTCCTAACCGAGAAAAGATTGAAGAATTTGTGGGATGCTCAAGAAATGGTGATAAATATAAAACAAAATCTAGTCGCCCTGGGATAAGATGAATTTCTTGGTTCATTAACACAATCAACTTCCAAAGCTGAAACAAAATCTAGGGAAATATATATAATTCATTCAGCTACAAATGCAATGGTAATGTTGATGAAGTCATGGAAAACTTAAAACATCTATTTACACAGTTTAAAAAACAAGTGGTCGGAATAGAAAGAATAAAAAATGGCCAATATCAACTTAAGAGAAATTTTGGATTTGAAAATGATAGGGGTATATGAGAACTATGACACTCTAGTCCCTATAAATCCATGGTGTTCTGAGTTTCAATATTTTAATGTTAAAGTTATTTTCCCTTAATTTAGAAAATAGATTAAAAAAGGTATGTTTGAAGACACAGATGGGAAAAATTATGTAAATTTTGTCGATGGAGATGATTTCATTTGTATTTTAGAGGATATGCTATTATAGATTCCAAGCAAGGTATGGGTGAGATAAAGTTGAAGAGTAGAGGTGCTCACAAGGTACAAGAGATGTTTCACTGGGTAAGGTTTTTCTAAAGAATGTATCCATGGTGAGAGAGAGGAGAAGAGCATAGTTGCTCATGAGGTACTAGAGATATTGGGTAAAGAGCACTGAAATATCATAAATCATTCCTAGGATTTACCCTATGACATAAGAGAACCAAACTAAAGTTCAAGTAAGTGTTGTTGATTTGATATTGGGAAATTGTTTTTAGTTACCCCTAGAGTTGCACTAGTTTTTGGGGATTAATAACTTTAAGTACCATATTTGGTGGTACCATATTCTATCTAAGGGTCAATATCATTTAATAATCATTAAATAGGACAAGAATGCATCATTTAAGAAATTTATCCTAATTCATTCCCATCCCATCAAGCTTTAGATTAGAAGAATGCATAGAAAAATAAAAGAACTCAATGATCCTAATAGAAGATTTAGTAGGAGACAAACTCTACCCTTTGTCACAATGTACTAACTAAAGCAAGAGAATAAGAAAATGTATGTTGAAATTTGCTTGAGAATTGAAGATGTCAAAATTTTTTCTAGACAGAATAAATATGCTATAGATGATGTATTAGAAGCCATATGAGAGACACTACATTTTGTTTTATTGGTATTTCAAAACTTTGACCTAAAAATGAACTCGTACGAAGAATTGTAAAAAGAAAACAACGTTTAAGACACTATATAGGTTGTCAAATTCATCAATTTGGTTTAACCAAAGTAGTTTTATGATGGATTATTATTCTCCCCACCTAAGTCCTATTTCCATAAGTGATGTGTTGAGTTGATAATGAGTATATTGCTGTGAAGGATTTGAATATTTTTTAGCCTAGACATGTATGCTGAAGAATCTAGGATTTCCCTTCAATATCATCCTCAGAATGGGTGGGGGAGTGGGGTTCCCCATCATATGTGACTTGAAAAAGACTCCAGTGTGAAAAATTAAATGTACCTTCCCAAAAGCTACAGTGAAATTCAATGGAATAAACTTTAACTATGTTGACTGCATTAGGAAGATTCATTGAGAGTTGGCTACATAAGAGCATTCCTCCTCAATAATGGTGGGCGTAGTTTTAACCCCTCTCATTGATATGAAAACTAAAATAGACATCCAAGAGCCACTCCTCAACACCCTAGTGGCCCTTCTAGCATTAGATAAGCACATGTGGCTAAATTTCTCAAAATATCTCAAAACATTTTGGTTCTCTTTTGGTTTTAGTCTTAAGATAATTGGAGGTTTTGGTAGAGTATATACAGTCAATATGTACCTTTTTTTTGGAATTTCAGTGATAAGGTTTTTCAATTCAAAATTGAATGTAAATGGCCTTTAGGTCTTTAGGGTTCTACTTTTAGAAATTATGTAATTAATAAATGTAGAATATCTCAATATTAGACTCTGTATTTATCATTTGTAGAGGTGATAATATCCCTCGACCCTTTTTTAATAGCCCAAAGGTTTTCAGAATTAGTAAGTGTAAAGGATGGAAATGATACTATATAGTATGGACTCTTATGCTTACAAGAAATTACAAATATTTATGGTGAAGTTTAATTTTTTTAATATTTATCATTTTATGTACACACACACACATCTTATTGTTGTCCCGACCCATTATCCCCATAAATTTTGGAGTTTTCCTCTAGCTATCTTAGGAAGCCACACCCTATACCCCATCACAAACATTAGTGAAACACAGGTCCTTAAATGTTTTTATACAAGAAGCTTCATACAAAATAGGTATGTGAAGTGGAAGATCCATTGACTCAGTAATTTTCTAGGAAAATAATAACACAAGTTGGGTTGGGGTTTCTCCTCATAGTACAAACAAGTTGGAAAATAGGTCAATGATGCACTTATTATATTTTTATTGATACAATATTGAATCAATAAAGGTTAGTGTCTGAAAGGAAATTTTAATGGAGTTATTTGACACCATCAACTTGCAATTATTGATATTAGCAATGAGTGATGGCATACCAATCCTCATTTTTCGTTCGTGTGAAGAAGAAAAATCATATTTCGTTTATGATTTGGGATTTGGTGTTTAGAGTTTGGGGTTTAGGGCTTATAACACTTTAGTAAATGATTTTAATAAACCTTAGGGTTTATTGTTTAGGGTTTAGGGTTTAGAGTTAAGGTTTTAGGGTTTAGTGTTTGTGCTTTACACTTTACGGTTGATGGTTTATAACACTTTAGTAAATTCTTTTAATAAACACTTAAATAAAAATTAAGTTTCTTTTGTAGATGTTATAAAAAGCTTAGGTCTTAGGTCTCAGAGTTTCAAAATAATTTTTAAAATGTTATAAAGTGATTAGGGTTTAGGGTTTGGGATTTAGGGTTTAGTGTTTAGGGTTTAAGGTTTGGGGCTTTGGTTTTGGTTTCAGGGTTTACTGTTTAGGGTCTACAACATTTTGGTAAATTATTTTAATGCACACTTAATTAAAAGTTACAAAACAATTTATAAAAATATTATAAAATTGTTAGGGTTTAGGGTCTAGGGTTTAGTGTTTCGGGTTTGGGGTTTGGGGTTTAGGTTTTGGTGTTTAGGATTTAGGTTTTTGTGTTTAGAGTTTATATTTTTGTGTTTATAGTTTAAGGTTTATAACACTTTAGTAAAAAAAATTAATAAACACTTAAAATAAAAGTTACAAAATTCTTCTTAAACTATTATAAAATTCTTAGGGTTTAGGGCTTGGGCTTTAGGGCTTAGGGTTTAGGTTTTGGGGTTAATGGTTTAGGATGTATGGTTTAAGGTTTATAACAATTTAGTAAATTCTTTTAATAAAATCTTAAATAAAAGTTACAAAATGCTATTAAAAATGTTATAAAATTCCTATGGTTTAGGGTTTAGTTTATAGGGTTTAAAGTTTAGGATTTATTATTTAGGGTTTAGGGTTTAGGGTTTAGGGTTTATAAAAATATAATAAGAGATTTTAATAAACAGTTAGAAAAGGTTACAAAACACATTTTAAAATGTTATTAAATGATTAGGGTTTAGGTTTTATAACATCTTAGTAAATTCTTTTAATAGACCCTTAAATAAAAGTTACAAAATTATTTTTAATAGATCATAAAATACTTAGGTTTTCGGGTTTAGGGTTCTAGGTTTGGGGTTTGGGGATTACGGTTTAGTGTTTAGGGTTTACGGTTTAGGGTTTGGTATTTATAACACTTTGAAAAATTATTTTAATAAGAACATAAAAAAATCTACAAAACTCTTGTTAAAATGTTATAAAATGCTTAGGCTTTAAGGTTTAGGATTTAAAATTCTATAAAATGCTCATTGTTTAGGGTTTAGGGTTTATAAAAATTTAGTAAATGATTTTAATAAACACTTAAAAAAGTTAGATAATGCTTGTTAAAATGTTATAAAATACTTAGCGTTTATAGTTTAGGCTTTAGGCTTTAGGGTTTTGGGCTTTAACTCTTTTTTCCCTCCCTCTCTCTCTCACTCTCTCTAACTCTTGCTCTATCTCACTCATGTTATCTCTCTCTCACAATATCTCTCAATCTCTCTATGTGATTCTTACTATGTGTCTCCCTCACTATCATTATTATATTGAATCATTCTCTATCACTCTCTCATCATCTCGTTCTTTATCTTACTCTCTCTCTTTCGCCTCTCCCTCCATCTCTCTCTCCCTCTATCTCTCTCTCTCTCTCTCTCTCTCTCTCCCCCCATTTATACTTCCTCCTCCTTTCCCCCTCTCTCCTTCTCTTCGTCTATGTCTTGATTTATTTCTCTCACTTGCTCTCCCTCTCTCTTGACATCTCCTTCTCTCACTATCTCCCAATAATTCCCTTCCTCACTCTCAGAATGCATCTCTCACACAATATAATATACTTCTCTTTCTCTCTATAAATCTCTTCCTCTCTCTCCCTCCCTCTCCTCTCACTCTCACACTCATTCTCATTGCCTCTCTCTCCCCCCTCTCCAACTTTCAATATTTATTTGCCTCTCTCTCCTATCCCTCTTTATCTCCCTCCTCATCGCTCACTCTCCCTATCTCTCATGTCGTCTACCTCCATCTCTCACTCTTCCTCTCTCTCATTCTCCATGTCCCTTTCTCTTTCACTCTCTCTTAATATCGTCCCCCGCCCTCCCTCTCTCTCCCCTTTATGCCTGTCTCTTGCACCGATTTCCTCTCTCTCTTTATTACTCATTCTCTCTTGATCCCTCTCTCTCTTCTTATCTCTTATCCTTTCTCTCATTCTCTATCCCCCTTTCCCTCCCCTAGCTCTCTCTCTCCCTCAAATATATTTAAGTCCCTCATACTCTCTCTCAATCATCTCTTTCCCATTCAACCCTCTCACGCTCTATCTCTATGTCACCATTTCTCCCTCACTTTCTCCCCCATAATCCTAAAACTTAAACCTTAAATACAATTTTGAAACCTAACTTCACCTAACATTACTTAGCATTAGTTGAAACTAATTCTTTCAACAAAAATATATGGTTGCAATATACAACCTTATATACATCATAAACATGGAATCAATTTTACAATACTAATAAAAGAAGCACAACCCATTGTGTCATTTAAAGTGCAATTTAGAAAATTAAAATAAAAACATACTTTTTATAAAAAAATACATACATCACTTAAGATCACTTAGCATTAAGTGAAACTAATTCTTTCAACAAAAATATATGGTGACAATATACAATTTTATACACATTATAAACATGAAATAATTTTTATAATATTAATAAAATAATCATAACCCATTATGCCATTTAAAGTGCAATTTTAAAACCTAAAAAGAAAGACAAATTGTAGGATTTTTTTAAAAATCATACATTGTAACATTAGAATTTTTGTTAAAGTAGTAATAACCTTGAAATATTTAAATGTATGTTAAATAATTATACATTTTCATATTTAGAAAGAGTAAGATTTACATAAAAAATAATAACCAAGATAAATTAAATAACAAATTCATAATACCTTACACCAAAAATATATATTTGATCATAAACATAACTGAATGCAGTTTTATAATGAAAAACAAATAAACAAATATATGATTATAAAAAATACAAATTTATAATATATATGTATATACAAGTAAATAACGAAAAATATATATAATATCAAGTAAATGCCCGCACCCCAGGAACCTAGTAGAGCCATTGGGCCTAGGTATGTTAAGACTCTTTATTTATACATTGTTGCTCCTAATCCTCTTATCCCATAGACATTTTAGCTCTCAAGATGGCTCTACCACTAGAAGGTATTGGCAAGAATAGGGGGTTGTGTTAGGGCTTCTCCACTCTTGTTGAACCATTCGAGTGTGACCTGGGCCTCTCATCTTTTTGGTTGTTTTCGACGCCTAGTTAAATAGCTAATGTCAAGCGAGGAGCATATTACTACCAAGAGATAGTTTGTCCTAGAGCTCAAATTTGACTTTAGAGCTCAACCAATCATTACTGGGATTTGACCACTTAATTAATTCGAGAAGAGATCACTTCGGTGGAATGGGAACTTTCCAATGAGTGACATATTTCTAACAAACACCTAGGTGTTTTCTGAGGTGGAAGATTGGATTGTTGATGTTGGTCATACAAGGGGTGTTTTTGCGAGAATTTCATGGCAAATGGGGATCCTCTTGATTCTCGGTGCACTCCTAGGTGAAATAACCATCCCATAACAATAAAGGTTATTGATCCCAAGAGATATGCATGCATACCTATCTGCCTATGTATTTTTAGTTTTGATTTATGTTTTATTGTCTTATCTTTGTGTCTTAGCTCTGTGTCTTTTCCTATTTTGAAATATTTGAGGCTACTTGTTTGGTTGGGTTTCCCTAGTGGCAATCCAACACACTTCTTGTGCTATGAGTGTAAATTTATAAATCCAAAGAGTAGAAATTTTACTTCACAAGGAAATAAAATATGGAAATTTTTTATACGAAAATTTGACGTTGATTACAATAAAGTTTTAGAATGCATTGTTTAAAAATTTCAATCTCTCTCTCTCTCTCTCTCTCTATCTATCTATCTATCTATCTATATGTATATGTATATGTATATGTATATGTATATGTATATGTATATGTATATGTATACATATACATATATATTACTAGCCTAGATCCATTGTAATTCTTGATTTACCAAGCACACAGAGGGATCAAATCTCTTGTGATGCATACCTCTTTTAGATTGATCCGTCTCCACGCTTGGTAGATTTGGAGTTAAGATGGATCTTTTGCAATTTTCTTGATCCTTTTCCTAATGTTTTCAATAGATTTCTCCTTTGGGAGGGGGCCTTTCACTGCATGATGCACGATTTGGAGAGAATATCTCATAACCATATGTGTGTCCACCTCATGTTCTTTAACTAACAAAAGTCCATAATAGTTACCATATACCTTTGCTTGATTAGGTATCATATAACCAAGACCCCATGACTACCTAAACACTTTGTCCTTCTTGGGGTCATAGAGTGCCACTCCCCCTCCTACTATGGATTCATTCAATGTAGAAAAGATGGAAATCCATTTTCCACGGTGTATCCATGGGAAGGAATGTTAATTTTTTACAGTGAAGAATGTAAGCCATATGATGAGGTGGAGAATGCATCCCTGCAGTCTTTTAAGACTCTGGTACCAAAGGTTTGAACCAACAAAGAAGAAACAACATGTTCCATCAAGAGGGCAGATTACACATGGAGGTTGAGAAGAAAATAATTTTAATGCAAAAAGAGTCCACAAGAGTGTACAACTAGAAGAAAATTGTAGCCAGTAGCAAGGTGCAACTGAATATGCAAGATTGCCTTAGCATAGAAAATTGCTTACTGCAGAATTAAGATTGGGATCCTGGTAGCCTGAAGTTGGGAATGGAGCAATAGTATAACAAGACAAATAACCAACAATAACATTTTGTGTGTAATCTAGGACGATCAAGAAAATAGAGACATATGACCATGAGGTTGTGTCTTTTTCCACTTGGAGAGTATGATATAGGAGCATTATCCTACGGCTAGTCACTTTGGCAACCCGAAATGGGCCATGAAAACTTCTAAAAGGGAGGGGACTTCCCTTAGAAACAAATGGTATAAAATGGAAAATTGTAGTGAGAATCGAGGTTGTTAGTTTAACCACGTGGCTTATTGTAATAATGCCAACTAGTAGGCTGAGGTGTTAGTTTACTTTAGCGATTGGTCATTCATGACAGGGTAAGAAACCATAACACATCACTTTTGTCTTAAGTGTAGTCAAACATGTGTCATGAAGTCTAAAATATTATTTCTATTTTAAACCACTAAGATATTTGCATGCGAAGTAAGGACTACACTGGTGAAACCTATCACAAAATCTATGTGTTTATTTTTATTCTAATCTAACATATAGAAGCTAACTAAATAACTACAATACTTATAATCTATCCTTATTTAATTTAGGTTAAGACAATTTCAGAGCAAATCATGTTCATTACTAGAATAAAATTTTCAATTTTATACACAGTAGGCATAACATTCCAACAAAGAAATTGAATCTCTTAAAACTCTACCAGAATAAAATCATAACATTCCAACAAAGAAATTAAATCTCTTAAAACTCTACCGGAATAAAATCTATAAGATAAAATTGTCCAGCACCATCTATTAAAATACATCTATTCAAAAATTGGATTTGAATTAAATAAAACTTCCAAATTACAATTACATCTAACTTCCTTTCCAAGATTTACAAATCATACTTCTATCAAGCTTCCTTTCCACAAAAGTGGTTGTCACTAATAAATGGAGGATTAAAATAAATTAATTTGTTTTCGAATATGAAAAATGAACATGGACATGAAAGGGATTTTTATAAATGGAAGGTCACTACTAGTCATCAGTCTATATCTATCTTAATTTGGGATCTACCAAGAGCCTAAGGAGATCAAATCTCTTGAGTCTAGATCCATCTTAACTCCGGATCTACCAAAATCCAAGAGATCAAATCTTTTTGCATCTTAACATATTCACATCCTAAGATATTTGATCCCTTTAGGGGATTGGTAGATCCGAAGTTAAGATGGATCTAGGCTAGTATAACTCTCCCTTGAATGAGGCTATATTCCACATGAGTAATAACTTAAAATTTTATTTTAACATGGTTTTTTTCCAAATTTACTTTAACTACCCAACAAAAATTGATTACAGAAAAATAACCTAGAATATTTATTTTAAATAGGGTTATTTTTATTTTATTTTATTTTATTTTCACTGGATAGGCCAACACCTCTTACACTCTACATTGGAAATCACCTCTCAATGCAATAACGATGAGATAATAAAAAAGGCACACACAGAAAATGTCATAAAAAGTTAAAAGGAGTCCCAAAAAGGATCTTGGGATGGAAAAATATCTTAAAGGTCCAATGTATATTGGCCAACTTATTAACACTATTTTGAAGGTTTTGCATAATTTTTTTTATGTGTTGGTGGATTCTCTAAACATGGCACTTTTAAGGTTTCTAGAGTGGTTCTTATTTTTCAACATTTTAAGTCTCCATTTCTCTAATATTGAACACGCATTATGGTTGCTTGATTGGTTCCTGCTCCGCTGAATCACAAGAGACAATTTGCTTTAAGTTTTTTCGCTGGAAAAAAATAAGATAAATGTGACTAAGAATGATGCATTTAGTAGAGTAGATATCATCGTCTTGAAGTTAAGAATGAGATTTAAGAGGTTATGTCAATGGATAGACTTGCTAGAGATGTGACATAATAACCTACTAAAGATATGAGATAATAACCATTCAAAAT
>APFE031188437.1:13951-31093 GCA_000404065.3 Pinus taeda
ATAGAAGTGAGTTAGTAATTTCTATATAATTGCAATTAAAAAAATATAACTTCTATCTTAACAAAAACTATAAAATAATGAATTGGTATTTTTTTTATGAAAAAACAAAAAAACTTAATTTCTATATTTGAAAAAATTATAAATTGAGAAATGTCACTGTTAAATGGATAACTAGTTAGTAATTTCCATAGCTACCAAATTCGTCCGTATTTTGATTCGTACATCGAATAATTCGATGAAAATTCGATTCGGTTCATGTAGCTTCATTTAGATTTGGTTTACGTGGTTTTATAGTTTTTAGTTTATCTCAAGGATTTATTAATTTATGTCTCTGAAAATTTAAAATAGTACAAAATAGATAGTTGTGGGATTGGCCCCGGGAAATGGAAAGATTGCAAGATTGAGAAAAGAGTTGTAAATTTCAGTGTGGTTTCAAAAAGTTTAAAAAGTTGAGAAAACGAAATAAGGAAAGAAATAATTTGAGCAAAATTTTGAAAATAAAATGAAAGGTTATCTTATTGAGAAAATTTCTAGTTTTAAATTTCAGTGTTGTGTTAAAGAAGTTAAAAAGCTGAGATAATAGAAAAGGAAATAATTTGAGAAAATCTTGAAAAGTAAGTGAAGAGTAAATTTTATAATAATTAATTGTTTTTTAAAATATTATAAAAATAAGTTTTGAATATTTCAGTTTTAAGTATGTATTAATTATAAAAGATTTTAGATGAAATTTGAAATTAAAGAATGGTAGTTTTGAGTTTTAAATATTATTTTTTAAATAAATATTAATTATAAAAAGATTTTAGATCGGATTTGAAAGTAGCAGGGAATTTTGAATTTTAAAACGGAGATAGATTTTGGATTTAAGACAAGTGTGGTTGTAGTTTTGGTAGGTAAAGGGTAATTTTAAAATTGTTTATATTGATTAAAATTATTAAAAAATATTTAAATTTCAAAATGAATGGGAAGAAAATGACAAGACATTATTATTATAAGAAAAATAGTATGTATATATTTAAACGCTTAAGATATATACTCTCGAATTTTTTCCAAATTGAAATTTTTCCATCCGATTTTTTATCGTATCGTATCGAATTCAATCCAAATTTGAATTCGAACTTGGTAATTATGGTTTTCAATGACATTTATATCCTTGACACATTCTAACATTATAAAAACTTCTCTGTATTTATACATCGCCACTATTCACACCCTTGATTAGCTGGGATGGAAGGAAATGATTGGTGGATCAACCGACTTGGGATCAATGGGTGGAGGTTTGTGAAGTTCTTTTATAATAAATAACTTGAATGGCGCACTTTGTTACTCGGACGCCGAAAAATCGGTGCACTTGATTGATCAGGAAATTTCCAAAAGCTTATTCTCTATAATGCCTTCTGTCAGTATGACTGACCATTTTTTTCAACTATACTTTATTGATCGACCCGAGTGCATATGAGACTTGTTATTAGCCTTTATTGGTAACAAGTGGGTGTACATAGTGAACTCAAATCTCCTAGTTAGTGATAATGAACAAAAAAACAGTTCAAAATCTATTACATTCTAGGCATGATAGTGAACAGAAAAACAATTCAAAATCTATAACATTCTGGGCAGATGAGTTTATTAGGTTTTATCTTGAGCTTCTTCATGACTTCCTTTAGGATGACGCACTAAAGTGCTACATAACTCACCTACCTAGAAAGATATTCATTTTAGCATCAACAAACATAACTCACCTACCTAGCAAGATATTCATTTTAGCATCAACAAACATGTAGTTGGAGGGTACATGATTTTTCAACATTCGTAGTAGAAAGCTTATAAATGAGGTGAGGTTGTTGAAGGTGTCTTATTGTTTGCCGGGAGTATTTATAAGGGATTGACTTGTCTTATTGTGCCATGCGGTATTTATGAAGGCTTGACTGCCTGCTCACTTCATGGATTAGAGTCTTGTTCTCTTTAGTGGTTGTGGCTCGGCTGTTACTAGTTCATTAGAAGTAAGTTTTGATGTTGTTTATTTGGATGGTCTGTAGTTGTTGCAAAAATATTCAAATTAATTATTTGCTAATATGAATTGCAATGTCAAAAGTGTATGCATAGCTAGAATACAGTGTGGTCTATAGGCCCTTAAATGAACTACTAAACGTTTTGTTGGCGAAAGGACAAATTCCATAACACTTTTTAAGAAAATTATATTTCCTAGATGGCTTTGTTGAGCAAATCACAATTTCTTTAAGGGTTTCTCAAATCTCACAATTTTAAATCTAAGGGTTTTCAAATCTCTTTTTTCCACACAAATGTTCTCATACGGACATGTATTTTTAATTCACACTGACTACAATGTTGTTTATAAGTCTGAAATGAATTGCAAAATGTTTTGTTAGGGGCAAAGAACATTTAAATTACATTACATTTTTAAGAAAATTATATTATAATTTTTCTAAGGAATTGAACTAATTATTTATTTAATGAGTTGTTAAAGTCTACATCTTGCAGATTAAAATGAGGAAAGAAACCTTACTTGTGAAGTGGAGAACTTTGGCAGGAATGACACCTTACTTGTGAAGTGGAGAACTTTGGCACGAAAGAAACCTTACTTGATAAGTGGAGAACTTTGGCATTCATTCAATAAGATTTTGAAATATTTGCATTTAGATTTTTTTGAAGCTTATTTGACTTTGGGCGTGAGCCTCCGTCAGCTTCAACGATAACCTTCCCTGCAATAATCTTTTGCCTCATTTACCTGTGTCTGTCTCCTTTACAAGCATGTCTCTTAGCATGCCATCTCATTTACCTGCGTCTATCTCGTTTACCAAAACGTCTCTTAGCATCCCCATCTCAATTACCTGTGCGTGTCTCCTTTACCAAAACATCTCTTAGCATGCCCATCTCTCCTTTAACTGCACTATCATCTCTCTTACTGGAGATCGCTTCTCGATGCAATAATGATGAGATAATCGCAAAGATAAACACAGAAAATGTCGTAAAAAGTTAAAAGGAATGCCAAAAATGATCTTGGGGCAGCAAAATATGTGAAGGGGCCAATGTATATTGGCCAACTTATTAACATTATTTTGAAGGTTTTGCACACATTTTCCAATGTTGGTGGATTCTCCAAACATGGCACTTTTAAGGTTTTTAGAGTGGTTCTTATTTTTCAACATTTTAAGTCTCTATTTCTCTAGCATTGAGCACCAATTATGATTGCTTGATTGGAACCTTCTCCTTTGGGATCACAAGAGTCAATTTGCTTGAAGTTTTTCACTATAAAAAAATTAAGCCAAATTTGACTAAGAACAATCTATTTAGTAGGATATATATCATCCTCTTGAGGTTCAAAATGAGATTTAAGAGAGTATGTCAATGGATGGACCTGCTAGAAATGTGACATAATAACCTACGGGAGATGTGAGATAATAATCATTCAAAGTTTTGATTAATTTTATTTTAAATAAATATATTTTTTTAATTTATTTAAATACATTATTTTTAGTAAATGTATATTTTATAATTATTTAACGAAACAAACAAATAAATAAATAAAGTGTTTTCTCCTAACAATTTTGGACAGTTTCACTATTTTCTAAAAATCCATGATATTGAATAAAATCATATTGAAAAAGGTGAGAAAAAAGAAAATCATAAAAAAAATAAATTCTAAATATTCTCAAACTCAGGTTTACCTATAACTATATAACTATCCAAATAACCCTAATTCTAAACATGTAAGAGCGTAAATGCCAAATTAACTATAAGATCATAAAGGAAAAACAAGATTATTTATAAGTATTGAAATAATCCTAAACCTAAACATGTAAGAGCGTCATCTCAAATATAAGCTTAGATCATCGAACAATTTAATCCAATCTATTGCAATCAAACTGATTTTAGTTCAGTAATTTTATAGATCTGGTTTCCTTCCTTTCTTCTGTTTCATTAAGTTATTGCTAACAATGAGAGCGAGACTGGACATTATTCAACCTGTTTTTATGATTCAAAGATTATTTTTTTTATCTCTATTTGCTTTTGAAAGTGTATTAAGTTTTCTGGATAAGAAAGCTAAGTACCTGAGCCATGAACTCCTCTGCAATTCTTTGCCATCTGCAAGAAAAAATCCACCTACAAATATGTAAAGTGCTCCGCAAACGCAGTGCTCCACCTACAACTATGTAGAGTGCTGCTCCTGCAAATTGAACGCACAGCAGCACTACAATGTCGAACTCGGAGAAAGGAGTGAGTGAAGAGAGGAGAAATAGAAGCGAGCGAGCCAATTCTTACTGCAATTTAAAATCGATCCACGTCAGCTTTAGATTGATCCAACGGTCATATTGATCCACCGTGGCATGACAACTGTATAAATTCAAATTTGTCGGTTAGATGGGATTATAGTTACCATCCCACTAAAGCGATGAAAAATCATTCACGTTCAGCGATTGGATGGCATTACAGTTGCAATACAATGGTAGATTTCACCATGTGTTTTTCTAGATATCTGAGGTAGCAAACGTGGCAGAACTTTTTTCTAGATATCTAAGGTAGCAAACGTGGCAGAACTGTGTGTAGAAAAATATAGTAATAATTTCATTGCTTTTTTCCTCTTATGCATTAAAACAAAAAATGGTACACGGGTTATTTTAATATTTTAAATAAATAAGTATTTGCTTTTTTTTTACTCATTTAGGCTTAACACAAGTTTTTTTAAATTCACATTACACATTGTATTGTATTTTCAGGACTAGTTTCTGATATTAAGATATCACAAATTTTATCTGTTTCAATAGAGGAGCAGTAATGATATATAATTATGAAATTAATGTTATAAATTATTTAATATAAATAATATTTTTTTTATTTAAATTTAAAAAACATTAAAAAATTTCCAACATAAAAATATTTATTAGGGTTAAAATACTTGATTAATTTAAAAGAGTAATGTATGTTTTTAACTTATAACTCTTTAAAATACATATAAATAAAAATAAAGTAAAAAATAATATCTATTTTATGATGAATCTGTAACTGCCAAACCTAATTTCTATCTAAATCTTGAATATGCAATTTTAAGAGAAACCTTTTGTCCAATATTCGTCGAACATTAAAACTGATCAACCAATATCTCCGGTTCCCCACCGTCATTGTTGGAGTATTGTCCGTGGTTCCCCACCGTGGATGGACACGTGTGATTTCAATTATATAGGTTATTAACCAAGTTGCTAAGTCCATAACAATTTTGTCAAAACTAATGGAGCTGCAATATTTTTTTGTTTTTATAAGCCGTCTCTAATTATATTGACTTTTACCCGCAAAGGCACATGCAGTAAATGCCGTAAAAAGTTAGAAGGATGCACCCACGCTTTAAACA
This sequence comes from Pinus taeda, assembly GCA_000404065.3. NCBI lineage: Eukaryota > Viridiplantae > Streptophyta > Pinopsida > Pinales > Pinaceae > Pinus > Pinus taeda. The sequence continues at coordinate 19,314 of APFE031188437.1, forward strand.
CGAGAGTAAAATGGGCAAAGCAACCAGTGTTCAAATTTGAACACGTCGTAGCCTTTTTGAAGCCTTCTAGCGCGTTAAAGTATTGTTCAAGAAGTGGTCAGTGAAATTTATATGTAAAAAGTAATTTAAATTTTGATTTTTAAAAGTTTTAAAAAAAATAAATAATATTATAAAATGTTGTATTAAGGGTTGCTTTTCAGTAGGAATTTCAAAAAAATTAGTTTTATATGTCAAAAGAAATTTAAATTTTGATTTTTAAAAGTTAAAAAAAAAAATTAAATAATATTTTAAAATGTTGTATTAAGGGTTGCTTTTCAGTGGGACATTTCAAAAAATATCTAGTTTTATGATTGATGTAACACTTTAAAGTCTATAGGAGGTTCCAATAACACTCAAGAAAGTGCAATGGGATGTAATGGAGGTTTTTCATTCATTCTCAGGCCCAGAGTCATAATGGCAACACTCATAGAGTTAGTAGTCATGATATGAGGTTTATGTTCGCATTCTTTGATAATAGAGGTTTCTTTTTGCATTGATTGATAGCAGAGGGGAAGTAGCTATGTATTTGTATCAGTAAACACGACATGTTTTGAAGGTATAGGAGATTTAGAAGAAATAAATAACAAAATACACAATCAGTGACTAAAGTAGATTATTCTGACCCTGTGAATCTTGCCCGCATTGATTTTTCCAATCCAACATTACCGCGAGTGTAGCACAAGTTCGCAAGGTATTTTTAACTCTCAGTTTTAATTTTCAACTTTAATTTCCGTGGCCTTTCATTCAGTTCATTGATTTAAGGGGAACCGACTAAAATTATTATGTATCCAATGGTTGATTGATCTTTATATAGTCATGTGTAGACTCTAGATTTTTTTTATATAGTCCATCATGTCATCGATGAATATTTTTTGGACTAAGTTTTTCAGCACAATCGATGGCTTTTTTCCCCTCGTGAGGAGGAAACAACGAAATTGTTGCAGAATGAGAACCATAAGGTTACACTCTATAAGAATCTCTTAATCTTTCCATTCAACCCGAAGGTTTGATGTGGATTTGTGTCTCCTTATATTTACTTCTGATTGTAATTGCATCTTTCTCTACTCAATTGGGAAAAATCAATCCATTGAAGTATTTCACTTCATATTTTTTCATATATTCATTTTTCCAAGGGATTGGAAGTGGTGTTATGAAGCTTTTGAAGTGTCAATAAAGGCAGGCGATTTCACAGTCCCAATAAATGGTCTTCAACAAGTATGGAGTTCATCATTATTTTTCATACTTGTCCAACCCTTAAAAATATATTAAAGTGACATTATTGACATTTTTACATCATAACCACACACTACATTTTCTATGGTATCTCCATTTTCTTTAATTTGTAAAATTTTATTATTTCTTGTCAACCTTTCATTAACACAAGATTGTTCAATTATGAGATTACCCCATTAGATAGTGATAACTACACTTACTAATTCACAGACATTTTTTTTAATCTTGTAAATAACTACTACCATCTACTACCTCTTCAAGGATATGGAATATATTAAAGTATTGATCTTGCCGAATATATTCGACTACTCATCATCTACCGCTATGAAAACACCTTCCATCCTACCTTATTAGGACATATTCACGAAATTACTTCTATGTTCCACATAGATCTTGACATAGTATAATAAGGCCGATAGGGTTCCTTACATTTTCCATGAAGACATCATTACTTTGAAACTCTAATGTTTGACATGGAAATCTTGAGATATCATAATAAGACCGATAGGATTCTTTGTTTAGGGTTTCTTGTAGCGAACATCGGAACATCAGTATAGAGTAATCTCTTTATTAATTTGAATTCTTATTTTATAGTAATAAATGAATACATTCTCATTTTATAGTAATAAATGAATAATTTTTCATTTTATAGTAATAAACGAAAAAAATTAGTTAAATATGTAATTTTATCGTGTTTAAAAATAGATTAAAGTGATAATATTGACATTTTTACATCATAACCACAATTTTTGTTGTATCTTCATTTTCTTTCATAATTTGCAAAATTTTATTTCTTTCTTTTCAACCAACCATTCAGACAAGATTATTCAATTTTGACAACCATTCATAGAATATTGTTCAATTATGAAATAACCCCATTAGATGATGATAACTAAGCTGTGTTTGGAACATTTTTTTTATTCTTGTAAATAACTACTACCATCTCTTTTCTATTTTTAAATGATTCTATGACTGATAACCATAATGCTTACAAAAGCCTAGAATTGATGTAATTTGAACTCACTGTAATCATGCTTACTATTAAGCCTAGCATTTGTAAATTCAAACTTTATTTAAAACCCCTTATTTATTCTCTAATCTTAAAAAACTTTTTTCTTTATTAGCTTTCTAGTTTTTTAAAACATAGAAATTAATGTTATCAAAAAAAAATTGAGAAATAATAAGTGTGCTTCCCATAAAATTATGCTGAGTTTTGAACCGAAAATGAAACTCCAAGGCTCTATTAATAACCACACAACTGAAGATTGGTTTGCATACAGGGCTACAACTTATTTTATTTTTTCGGTTTGCCTTCTCAGTCTTTTCTAAAGATATAGAATGCCAATAGTTATCCATTCAACTACTATTGCGTCTCCCACTTCATTCTATTCATTCACCATCTAGGAAATAAGTTGTGCGTGTGGGTATCCATGTAGCTGCTCAAATGAAGGGTTTTTATGGAGATATTGAAATCATAGAAAAATTAAATGACCTTGTTAATGAAAAGAAATCATATTATTAGAAAAATGCATCAATGAAAAGAAACCCCATTATTAGAAAAACATATCAAGCAAACTTGAATTCATTGTAAGGACCAAATTTGAAAACCATTTTTAAACAAAAAACGACCAACCAAGCCATACAAAAACAACAGGATAAAGGTGTATTACATATTACAATATTTCCCCTATTAGATATGGAAAACTTTCATTACAATATTTCCCTACTAGATATGGAAAACTTTCATTTTAATTACATAGATTTTTGAATCTATAAAGTGTGAAGTTTTTAATGGAGATGAAAGTCTATTGATAGTGTTCTATGATTGAGCAATGTTAAAAGAAAATTTTAATTCCCTTGGTTGTTGAAGGTATATATTTATTTTTTTGGTTTGCTTTAAATTGTTTCAAGCTTAAAAAAATAGATAGTATAAATTAGAGACAAATGAAAACTAAAAAAAAATTCCATTGTGCAAATAGATTTATATTTTAAATGATGTAAATTCAAATACTTTTGAAGATGATCTAATGAATAGAAGAAAGCACTATGTTTTTTTACGTTTTTTTAATTAGAATTGGAGAAAAAATGTTTTGCTATTTACTAACTCTATTGAGATTTTATAGTGTTTTAATGTAGCCACTTTTAAATTTTAAAAATTTAGAGGACCACCATTTCATTTTGGCATTTTTTTAATAAAAAGTTTATTTAATATACACTTGTTAATAGAAGTGCAATTTTTTTTTATAATTTTTCAATCTTTGAAAAGTTAGATAAATATATACCCTTCCAAATAAAATTAAGACCAACTCTTCAAATTTTATAAAGTGAGAAAAAAGATATTAGAAGAGAAAAATATCTGAGAGAGAGAATATACACTGGCCACTTTATTAACAGTATTTTGAGGGTTCTACACATCGTTTTCTCTGTGCTGGTAGATTCTCCAAACATGGCACCTTTAAGGTTTATGGAGTGTGTCCGTTTGGGCGGGTATCCTGATTTGCCCCCCTCTGCTTAGGATCACAACAGCCAATTTGCTTGAAGTTTTTGGCTGAGCCAAAGTTGACTAAGAATGATACATTTAGCCGGGCAAAAGTTGACTAAGAATGATACATTTAGCAGGGCAGATATCGTCCTCGTTTAAGAGGTTATGTTTTGATTATTTTTGTTTGATATAATTTTTAAATAAATATTTGTAATGATTTTTATTTTTTTAATTTATGACATTTATTTTTATTATATAAGTTTTGATTTATATCTATTTTAAAATAATATATAACTTTAAAAAAATATAATAATTATTTAAAATTATTTTTACGATGGAACATAGTGGAATGAGTGGAGTGTCCAGGGGATGTTCTAATAGTAGATTGTGCAACAAAAGAAAATTAAATTTAATAACAAATATTTTAATCGATAATATAACAAAATTTTAACTACTTAAACATAAAGGAAAAAATCTATTATAGAGTGGTTTTTAAATATTATAATGCTAGAGATTCATCTCATTAGATTTCATATGATAAATGTCATTAAATTAAATAAATATTGGATGACAAACTTTTAGAAGCTTCGCTGGGATTCATAGATGGAATTCAAAGGATGGAAATTTATTTTAATGTTGATGGATTTAATATATTGAGCCTAGAGGGCTATTCCATAGATCCAATCTATGATGGTGGTAATGGTTTTTTTATCTGTTCATCAAAGTGGAAATTTATGAAATTTTTTTTCTTTCTGCCAATCAAAAAATAAAAATAAATAAATAATTATACAAAACATTTAAATAATATTTGTTCATAAAAAAATTTGCACATAAAGAAATTGGATCCCTCTCTGCTCAGGCTAGATCTATATTAAAGATAGATATTTTAAATCTAAAACACGATCATCTTTACGTTAATCATAGTCCAATGGAGCAGCTTAATTAGACATGTGAAAATAAAGTGTTATGTGTTTATTACAATTTCTTTATTTTTTATGTTTATGATGAACATATAAAATTAATTATATAATAATGTGGAGAAAAAAATTCTCAATCAAAAAAGCATGTAACTAAGAAAATCAAAATCTTATATATTGCTCTCACATCAACTATATCTACATCCTTACTTTCTAAACACACAAACATATAAACATGAAAAACGAGGACACTTCTCATTCTTTCACTACCTCCTCACAATTCTAGACAATTTCACTATTTTCTAGAAATCTATGATATTTCTATCATGTATACTATACATGAAAAAAATATAATGCCACTCCTTTAACTTCCTCTAAACAATTATAAAATTTCACAATTTTCTAAAAAAATATAAGATTTCACCATTTTCTAAAACTCTATGATATTAGAGCCGATTACTTACTCCACTCCAACTCTCAAATAAAAGTAAGCCCACACAAACTAGGGCATCGAATATGTTACTGGTTTTTATTTACAATTATCTACTTTCAAATTTGTTTTCATCCACAATAATTTATTTTTAGGGCCAATACACTTTTAAAACTGAATTTATTAACTAATATAAGTAAAATATTAAGAGTTTTGCCAATAAATAATAGAACACCAAATTAAAAGGTTTTGTTTTATAAAAAATTAAACATTAAAAAAAATATAAATTCAAAATCACTTAACTAATTAAAAAGACTAAAATAAAACCTAAAATATAAATTATAAATACTAAAAACAAAATTATAAATACACTCTAGTCAAGTTTACCAACAGCTATCCAAATAACTCTAACACTAAACATGTAAGAGCACCATGTACGAAAAGCATAAATGCGAAACGCTCTGTAAAATAATAAAGAAGAAGCATGCTTATTTATAACTATTGAAATAATCCTAAATATCCCTTAACATATAAGATCTTAAAAGAACTTTGGATCCTCGAAAAAATTAATCCAATCTTTTGCTTTGCAATCAATCTTATATTAATTTCGTAATTTTATAAATCTGGTTTCCTTGATTTCTTCCGCTGCATTAAGTTATCATTATTTCTAATTATGAGAAGGAAATTGTAGATTAATCTACATCTTCTTGCATTAAGTTATTTCTATCTATGAGATGGAGCCTGTAGAACTGTTTTTTTGGATGATTGAAGGTTTTTTTTTTTTTAATAAGCATCTGAGAGTGTGTACAATCCGGCCATTTCGTTTTCTTTATCAAAAACTTAAGTAACTGAGCCATGAACTCTCTGTAACTCTTTGCCATGTGCAACAAAAATTCAATTAATTTGAATGCACAAATTGATATGCCATTGAAAATGTATCAGAACATGATTGAATCAAGGAGAAGATGGGAATAACTAAATCAAGAAAAAGTGAGAAATGATAACGATAAATTTTAATGTATCAGAACATAATTGAATGAAGGAGAAGATGGGAATAACTAAATCAAGAAAAAGTGAGAAATGATAGCGATAAATTTTATTACCATCCAGAGAAATCCACCAAAATCAATAACTAATTCATTCCTTCCTCCTGTGAAGTTGAATTCAAATGAAACCAGAGATATACGGTATACGCACAATGCTCCACCTACAAATAGGTAGAGTTCTCCTACAAATTGAGAGCTCCACAGCAGGACTACAATGCCCAAATTGGAGATGCCCAACTTGCAGAAAGGAGTGGGTGAACCTAAGAGAAGCGAGCGAACCAATTATTGCCACAATTTAAAATCGACCCACATCAGGTCTAGATTCAACGGTGTTAACTGATTCACCGTCACAAAACAACTATATCATTTCGAATTTATCCGTTAGAAGAGATCATAGTTACGACCCCATGAAAGCAAGGAAAAATAATTCATATATAGGGATTGGATGGGATTACCGTTGTAATAAAATGGTAGATTTTCCCATGTGCTTTTTGAGATATCTAATGGTAGCACACATGATAGAATTTGTAAGTATCTTTCCAACGTGGCATTCATATGATTTGCTCGGATGCATAAAAAGTTATAATGGTACACTTAGTTATTTTAAATAAAATATTGTTTTTAGATAGCGTGGCAAAATATGGGGATATTCGCAAATTGATTCTAAACACTAAAATTCAAAACATGGGTGGGATTCTTGTAAATTGATTCCAAACACAAAATTTGAGAACTTGGAGTTGGTGATGGGACTATTCTAAACACTAAAACTCAAAACATGGGTGGGATTCTTGTAAATTGATTCCAAACACAAAATTTGAGAGCTTGGAGTTGGTGATGGGACTTTCTTTCATATTGCTTGTATCTTACTACACTACTGATTTAAGGTGACGCCTCCACAGATTTGAACATGAGTGAGACTCTTGCAAATCGATTCCAAACACCAAAACTCTGAAAGCAGGAATTAGTTATAAGACTTGCTTTCAAATTGTTTGTATCTACCTCCAACAATAAACTCAACTCTCACATTCTTATTATAGTAAACATGAATTTCTTCAATAACTTCATAAAATTAAATTTACATCCACAAACATCACACATGTATATTTATTTTGAAAATAGTTTTTGATTTTTTAGATATCACCCATTTTATATCTTGTTTCAATATAAAAGTAAATATATACCACCTTTTAATTTATAATTAAGAAATTTTGGATAAAAATAATTATAATTTTAATATTAAATAATATTATTTTTTTTATGGGTAGAAATATTATATTTATATTATAATATAATTATATATAGCTGATGTGTTGTCTAACTCAGTACGGAAGAGATGTTGTCATGTCATGTCTTGTTATGTTATTTAAACATTATGACTTGGTAAAATTATGTACAAATAAAAACTAGTATAGATCCATCTTAATCACAGATAGATCAAATCCCTTGAAATGAAAACTTATTTTAGAGTGCAAAATTTGAATAAAATATTTGTACCTCAACATATTTGATCCTTCCAATATATAGAGAGAGACCGCTCCTAATTTTTTATTGTTTATGTTCCATTTTTTATGTATACCAACATAGATCCATCTTAGATACAGATGTGGCATAAGCTTACGTGCAAACTTTTTTAGAGTGCAAAATATAATGTGTTATTTTTCATTGTTTAAATTGTCTTTTTGAATGCTAAATAGAATTCATATAGGAACAATTAAAAATTTTAACCATAAAAAAACTTAAAAAGAAAATCTATGTATAGACATATATGAAGTTGATATAAACATAAATTAGTTAAAATAGATTTTCAAATAGTTTATAAAAATCTCTTGTTGAAATATTCTGAAAAGTATAAGATTTAAACATGTGATTCACATTTTTTTATTTCTAATTATTTTACAACATACTCATTTTTCAAATTATAGCCGACATTATTTTTTTATTTTGAACATATTTTTTTTTTTTTAAAGGGGCACAGACTAACCAACAAACTTACACATCCCCTCATGTTGGGTTGTAAAATGAGCCTCTTGGCTCAAAAATGGATCAAAATTTACCAAGGACATTAAATAGTGACACTCCTTAAAATATTTTAACTTTAAAAAAAAATCAATTGCTTTATATAATGTTTTAACTTTAACTACGGTTTTCTTTTATAAGATGATATGAGATTATGTGATAGTGAAATATTTACACTTCTTCCTGTATTTGGACATCTGAGTTGAGATTTACTGATTTTTTTATACTTTTTAATTAAACAAACAACACATTACTATTTTTTTTTATTATAGACATAGTTAAATATATATATATTAGGGGATATGTGTTAACTCTATACTTGAGAACAAACATAACTTACACGCTCTTCATAAAAAATAAATAAAAGATAATAATAATTAATAATTTAAAAAAAATGGGTTAAAAAAGAAAGTGAATATCCCTCAAGAAGAAAATATATAGAATATATTTAGTTAATTAATATATATTTATATTAATATTATATTATGTGATAGATATAGATATAGATATAGATATAGAGCCGAGATCCATCTTAATTCAATATCTACGAAGCCCCCAAAGGGATCAAATATTTTTTCATACAAAATTCTTTTAGAGTGATGCCTCTCGGGTGCTTGGTAGATGAGGAGATAAGATCCATATAAAAGTCCCTAATAGATATCATATATATTTTCTTGATTAGTTGTTACATGACCAAGACCCATGAGTACCTAAACACTTTGTCCTTCTCGGGGTCATAGAGTATCCCTCCCCCCTGATGTTATGGATTCATTCAATGTACAAAGGATGGGAATTTATTGTTCATGGTTTATCCATAGGAAGGACTCCCAATTTTGTACACTAAAATTTGGAATCCATATGATGAGGTGGATAATGAAGCCCTGCATTCTTTGAATACTCTGGTACCAAAGGTTTGAACCGGCAAAAAAGAAACAACATGTTCCAACAAGAGGGGAGATTGAACATGGAGGTTGAGGCGATAAGAATGTTGATGCAAAAAAGTGTCCATAATAGTGTACAAGCAGAAGAAAAAGACATTCAGTAGCAAGGTGCAGCTCACACTGCAAAATTTCCTCAGCAAAGAAAGTTGCATGCTGCATAATTAAGTTTGGGATCCTGACAGCCTGAAGTCAAAAATGGAGGAGCAACATAACAAGACATATAGCTAAAGCCAACATTTTGTGTGTGATCTAGGATGATTGAGAAAATAGAGACATATGACTAGGAGATCACATATTTTTCCACCTAGAGAGTATGAACAAGAGCATCAATCTAGGGCTAGCCATTTTGGCTTTGACCCCAAAGGGGAATGGACTTCCCTCATAAACAAATTGTACAAAATGGAAAATTGCAGTGAGAATCTAGGTTGTTAGTTTAACCATGTGGCATACTATAATAATGTCAATTGGTAAGGTGATGCTTTAGTTTCTTTTAGTGATTGGTCATTCCTGATGGAGTAAGAAACCACAACATATCACTCTTGTCTGCAAGTGTAGTCTTCTTGTGTCTTTAATTCTAAAAGATTATTTCTATTTTAAACCACTACATATAGATATTTCCATGCCAAGTAAGTAGACTACTACACTGGTGAAACTTAACACAAAATCTCAATGTTTATCTCAGTGTTTATTGTTATTATAATCTAACATATAGAAAGCTAGCTAAATATTTACGATACTTACAAAATAAATATATATATATATAGTATAATATTATATTATATCTGGTATATATATATATATATGATTATTTTATATATGTTTTTTATTAATATTATATATATATATATATATATATAATGTTATAATAACTGTAGATAGCTAACACGATCTATAATCAAGATAAACATATTTAACTTATCATATGATTCCAGTCATTTTTCCTCTTAGCTAAATAGTTTGATGTTATAATTAATTATCTTAAGACTTAACATGAATAAAATCTATAAGATAAAATTGACCAATAAACCACATCTATTCAAAAATTATATTTGAATTAAACATCAATTAAATAAAACTTCCACCCCGATGCGGGTGTCATTAGGAGGTAGTAACTAGGTGTTAGTGATGAAGCATGCGCAGTCGGCAGTTGGCAAGATTACAGGTGAAGCTAGACAGGGAGAGGACGGTATTAATTGCTCTGCATTGAAGGCAAGTCCTAAATATTTAATGCAAGCACGTGGCACGCAGAGGGAGTTTATCAGGATGGAGAGCCCTCTTATGATCTCATTCGCTCTGGTTTTTCTGGTCTTCATTTTCTCTGGTCCTCTCAGGATAAGCCGCGGTGATCGCCAATGGTGGTCCTGCTCTCATGGGCAGCCGCCTTGGATTCACAACGATCGCCTGTGGATTACCTCGAGGACGTCCATTATGTTGCTCGACGCTCCTGCTGAGAGCTCTAATTTGGATTTAGCCTTTTGTCTTCAGAGTTTCAGGTCTGTCCGTGGCATTCACCCTGTTAAAAATCTGGTTTCCGCTATTGTTGGGGAGGTCTGGGTTGGGTATTGGGTCCACTCAATTGAGGTGGAGAATTGTAGGTTAGGTGAGTCTCCTTCTGGGGTACGCAGAGTCTGTGTTTCCCATTCCTCCGTCGGGTCTTCCTTCTGGGTCCATTCGAGTCCTCATGCATTTACCCTGAACCCACAGTCTGTAATCCTGGTCATTCTGGTACCTCGTTTGAATATGGCACCCCGTCGTAGAGGCACTCCTAGGCGTGGGCGGAATTCGGGATTCCAGGGAGGGTCGGGGGGGAGGGGCAGCTCTGAACCTCGTCGCATTTCGCCATTAGCAATGGCCTCCCCCTCCTCGCCACCCTCAGATGAGTTTGGTCCCCCCTTACTAGTTCGTTGCACTCTGTCAGGTTCACATTCAAGAGTTGGCTCAATAGACCTCTTATCTCGGCCTTAGTCACGGTCATCTTCTCTGAGGAAGAAGACGACCTAGTCAGCTCTGTTCATGCCTCAATGGAAGATTCGCTGTCTCAGAGCAGAGGGGCGGAAGATGTTATCAAAGTCGCCACGGAGCTGCACGAAGAGGATGGTCAGGAAGAGGATAGCACCCAGCGGGGCTCTCCTTAGGAGAACATCATTCAATGCGAGCCAGTGAAAAGTTACGAAAATATCCTGCACCTTAAATTACCCCCGGATGACAATCTGATGGAGGTGGAAGACGGGGTGATGGTCACCTAGGAGCGTGCCCCGGATCCGGTCAACGAAAACGTTAATGGTGAAACCAAGTAAGTTCCAGCTCATTTGTTTGCAGCTACGGGATAGCAATCTAGTTTTGAATCTCCAGGAATCGCGGTTAATCTCAGGGGGCTCGTTACAGAACAATTCCATCTGAAGCAGCTCATATGCAGGATTTTTACTCGGGCTCTCCTTTCATGTAACCATGCTATGTATAGTCATCAGTTTTGTACTGGTTAGTTTTGGGTCCATTTAAAGATGTTCAAGCTTTTTGGCTATGACCACAACTTCTGTAAACAGACAGAATAGCAATTTTTGTAAAAGTTTCTTGACAGAGGGATTGCTATGGCTCCCTCAGAGGTTTAATCCTCTCTGTACATACTCTTTTTCTTTTTAATATTAATAGCTTAGTCTTTACTCAGAAAAAGAAAAA
>APFE031188437.1:41363-65606 GCA_000404065.3 Pinus taeda
GCTTGGTAGATTAGGAGATAAGATCAATATAAAAGTCCTTGATAGATACCATATATATTTTCTTGATTAGTTTTTATATGACCAATATCGAATGAGTACCTAAACACTTTGTCCTTGATGGGGTCATAGAGTACCCCTCCCCCTGATGCTATGGATCCATTCAATGTAAAAAACATGGAAATATATTATCCATGGTGTATCCATAGAAAGGACTGCTAATGTTGTACACTGAAAAATGGAAGCCATATGATGAGGTGGAAAATGAAGCCCTGCAGCCTTTGAAGACTCTAGTACCAAAGGTTTGAACCGGAAAAAAAGAAAGAACATGTTCAAGCAGGAGGGTAGATTAAACATGGAGGTTGAGGAGATAAGAATGTTGATGCAAAAAAGTATCCATAAGAGAGTACAAGTAGAAGAAAAAGACATTCAATAGCAAGGTCAAGTTAGATTTGCAAAAATTCCTCATCAAAGCAAGTGGCATACTAGATAATTAAGTTTGGGATCTTGGCAGCTTGGAGTCAAGAATGGAGTAGCAGCATAACAAAACACATAACCAAAACCAACATTTTGTGTGTGATCCAGGACAATTGAGAAAATAGAGACATATGACCAGGAGATCACATATTTTTCCACCTGGAGAGTATGATACCAGAGCATCAACCTAGGTCTAGTCATTTTGGGTTTGACCCCAAAGGGGTCATGAAAGCTTCTAAAGGGGAAGGGACTTCCCTCAGTAAAAAAACAATGTACAAGATGGAAAATTGCAATGAGAATCTAGGTTGTTAGTTTAACACTGTGGCTTATTGTAATAATGTCAATTAGTAAGCCAAGGTGTTATTTTGTTTTAGTGATTGGTCATTCCTGATGGAGTAAGAAACCACAACACATCACTCGTGTTTGCAAGTGTATTTGAACAATGTCATGAAGTCTAAAAGATTATTTCTATTTTAAACCACTACATATCGATATTTTCATGCCAAGTAAGTAAACTACTACACTGGTAAAGCCTAACACAAAATCTCAGTGTTTATTGTTATTATAATATGACATATAGAGACCTAGCTAAATAATTACAATACTTATAAACTATATATATTTAATTTAGGATGAGAGACAATTTTAGGGAAAATTATATTCATTACTAGAATAATTTTTTCAATTTTTTTACACATATCCCTAACATTCCAACAAAAAAAATAAATCTCTTAAAACTTAACATGAATAAAATCTATAAGATAAAATTTTCCTAGGAACCACATCTATTCAAAAATTGGATTTGAATTAAACATAAATTAAATGAAACTTCCAAATTATAGTTACATTTAACTTCTTTTCCAATATTTACCAATTACAGTTCTATCAAGCTTCTTTTCCAAAAAAAGTGCTTGTCACTCATACATGGAAGATTAAATTAAATTAATTTTTTTCGAGCATCAAAAATGAACATGGTAATGAAAAATATTTTGATAAATGGAAGGTGACCTCGAGGCACTAGTCAAATCTATCTTAACTCAAGATAAGCGCTTAGAGGGATCAAATCTCTTAAGTCTAAGGCGAGACTAACTCCGGATCTACCAAACACTGAGGGAGATCAAATCTTTCTGCATCATAAGGTATTCACATCTCAAGAGATTTGATCCTTCTAGGCTCTTGGTAGATTTGAAGTTAAGATAGGTCTAAGCTAGTTTAATTATCCTTTTTAAGTAGGTTATACTCCAAATGAATAATAATGTAAAAAATAAATTTAAAGTGAGGTTATTTTTATAACATAACATAACATATCAAGATAAGACAACATTTCCTACATTCTGAGCTCTTGAGCACACACAAAAAATGACATAAAAGTTAAAAAATAGACCTAGAAAGAGAAAGAAAAATATCTGAAGGGACCAATGTACATTGACCACCTTATTAACACTATTTTGAAGGTTTTGCACATCGTTTTCTCTGTGTTAGTGGATTCTCTAAACATGACACTTTTAAGGTTTATATGGTCATCCTTGTTTTTCAACATTTTTAGTCCCCATTTCTCTAGAATTGAACACCCATTCTGATTGCTTGATTGGATACGCTCTTCGACATCAAGAGCCAATTTGCTTGAAGTTTTTCGCCATAAAAAATTGAGCCAAATTTCAATACGAACGATACATTTAGTAGGGTAAATATCGTCTTATTGAGGTTTGAAATGAGATTTAAAAGATTATATTAGTGGATGTGCCTATTCCAGCGGTAACATAATAGTTTGCTTCAGATGTAACATAATAATTTCTAGAGATGTGAGATAATAACCCTTTGGAGTTTTGATTAATCTTTTTATTTAAATTAATTTTTAAATAAATAATTTATTTTTTATTTTTTTTAAATTTATTTAAATTAATTTTCTTATAATTTTTTTAAATAATATAATATAAACAAATATAAAACCTTTCTATTTTATTTAAAAATTATATAAATAATATTGAAATGGTAATAAATGAAGTGTTTCTTCCTAATAATTTTAGACATTTTCACTATTTTTTAGAAATTTACGATATTAAATAAGCCAACACAAACTAAAATATCTAATAAATTATTTGTTTTCCTTTACAATAATCTATCTTCAAATTTGTTTTCATTCCAATACACTTTTTAAAATTAAATTTAGCAACGAATATAAAAAAAAATATTAAAAAAATTATCACGAATAATAATAATAGAAACTCAGATTTACATATAACTATATAACTATCCAAATAACCCTAACTCTATAACTATCCATATAACCGTAACTCTAAACAAGAGCGAGCACCGTGTATAAAGGGCAAAATTATAAAACACGCACTCAAGTTTACCCATAACTATGCAAATAACCCTAAGACTAAACAAGTGATCCACCGTGACATGACAACTGTATAAATTCAAATTTATTCGTTACATGGGATTATGGTTACGATTCCACAAAAGCAAGGAAAAATAAGTCATGTTCACCGAATGGATGCAATTGCAATTGCAATGAAAATGGTAGATTTTACCATGTTTGTTTGTTTGTGTTTTTTTGTTACAGGTGGTAGAGATTTTAAGTTTATAAAAAAATAGTAATAATTTTATAGCTAAAAATAAGTAGCATGTTAATGGACATTAAATGAGCATGGTTTTATATGTTTATTGTTAGATTTCAAGAAATGTTATATTTAAAATTTTACCTTTCAAGAATGATGTTTTCATAATAAATTAACACTTCTTCAATTACTTTTCAATAACTTAATTATTGTTACATAAGCATTTTCTTATTGTTGCACTTTTCTTGCAAGGAGAAGTAATACCTCTCCTACAAAGAGTATAGAAGAACAAATAGATGCTACTCCAAAGCTTCTAGTAAAAGTTTGACCCAGCACACAAACCACAAATTACACATCATAGGTCCAATCAAGCATTCATGTTTCCCAATCCAACTTTTCTTCCCTCACTTTCTAATTACCGAAATAATTCTGCAAGACCTTGACAAAGGACTAGATGCACAATGTGTTCTACCACTACCTAGATGGAAAAGAGGAAATCATTGTCTTCTCTAAAGGGATTGAGTACAACAAAATACAAATGGTCTTCTCCTATGTGCAGGTAAAACGGATGAGTTCCTTAAAAGATAGATACTCTTGAACCTCCATTCAACCTAAATGCCCCAAGGATAAAGAAACTTTCCCCTTCGACGATTAGAAAACTGGTTAGGACAATTCGACATTCCCCTAGGGTTAAAATTTTTGTTTCTTCCAATCCTTCTAGAAAGATGCCATGCTCTTCTACAAGTCAGAAAATTTCTAAATTCCACAAGTTCTTATTTCTTCTAGAAAAAAGAGTTTGAAAGATCTTACATCCTCCAAATTCCCCAAAATATTTTCTCCCTTGAGAAAAAAAAACACCTAAGCATGCTTTATCCACAAAATACCCCAAGTTATTTTCTTCCTTAAAAAACAAAAGTCCTAAATATGTGTGACCCTCTAATTTTATGAGGTTCTCTTCCCCCTTCAAAAGCAAGTGCTCTAAACATGTTGAATCTGCAAGGCAACTAGTTTGTTTACATAGAAGGTCATTATGTTCTTGAATGTCTCCTATCACTTACAATATTCCATTGTTTCCTAAGTAGCACATTACCTCAATTGTCTAGTCTTTACCTTCTCTCATATCAAAATTGACTTCCAAGAGGAGAAGCTATAGTAGGAAACCAAATGTCCCCTATGTTATGAAGAAAAATGATGAATTATATCCCAGCGAGAAGGATGCTCCTAAAAAAAATCATGCAAATCGTGGTAGCAGGATCAGGAAGGGATCTCCCTTTGCCTCCGAGTTGGGGAGCAATGATTCATATTGCTTCTATCAAAGCTAACTACATTAAGTCATCAAACCTAAATGCTGCTACTTCTTCTCTAGATGAAATGCCATATCAAATCAAAGTTCTTTAATGTGGCTTCTCCATTAGCTGCTCCAAACATAGACCTCTAAAAGCTATTGACAATATTGTCAATTCCAATTGAATTGACAATATATTTAACACAACATATGCACTAGACAACAAGTTTCCATGAAAAAGAAAGATCAACCATTGTAGGGGAAAAGAACCAGCCTGTCAGTTAAAAGGAGGGGCATGATACAATGTTGAAGAACTCAAATAGATTTTTAAGAGGACACTAGTCATTTAGACATGAAAAGGCAACACTTATCAGAAAAAAGTTAATATAAATAATAGCTCAGGTATATAACTCAATCCATGAATGATTGTTCAATTTAATGGTTTCAGTTTTCTAGTTTTGGTATAAAAAAATTTAGATGTTTTCTAATTTTTTTCTTCAACCATGTAATCTATCATTGCCAGTTTGTGTGCTTATTGAGAGTCCATCATCATAAGGGATGGATCAAATTCCTTTAATGCTTTTGTTTTCCTTACGAAATATTGTTTTTTATTTGAATGTTGGGAAATTTATTGTCAAGGAGATTCTCCTTTCCTTTCAAAATATATTTCTTCTTGTTTGTCTTCTTTGGTTTCGAGTGTGATGCATCATGAAATTTTTAATTTCGATTAATACCTTTTCCACATGATTCCGCTCTTTATGAATGCAAGATTGATAAATATATTTTTTCCTTTCTTTTTTCTTTGAGATATAAAATTAAACAAGTATCCTATTCGGCTCTTGCTAATACACATGTCCCTATGAAAATTAAGTATGTTGTCATTTCTCATTGCAGGGGCTAACCATTCCTGAAGTATGTCGGGGGATGCATGAATACGGAGAGAGCCAAATGAAATACTACTAAAGACACTAGAGTATTGGTCCAACTACAACAGTAGAGTCACCACCACTAGTCAACATTATTTTTCAGTCTCTAATTTTTGTCAAGTCGTTGAAAAACATGCCAAGAAATGCAATTGGAAATTATAATGGTGACACTCTACCAATGGAAGCCATGACTTCATGCTTTCAGAAATACTTTTATGTCATTTATCTTACATGCCTGGCTCAAGAATGACATTATGAGCTGATGGTGGATACTTATCAAGGATGTTTTTCAACTACTCAAACGGCATTTCCTTAATGTCAATCAAAGGAGGGATGAATAATCTATATATAACTTCAGTTGCTTTAGTGAGAAAATTTCTAGCTAAGAATTATATTTTTAATTCTACTACGGAAGGGGTTATATCTAGGATATTTATGAAATGTAATGATTACCAGATATTTGTATCTTTATTTATATTTATATTTTGTTTATATATTTTTTGGCATGGCCTCAATAGTAGTTGACAACTTTTAATAACATCTTCACAGCTTTCCAATGACTTTGTAATAAGCTCAGTATTGAATTTAAGCATGCACTTACACTAAAACCTAAAGTTTCTTCTATCTATTTAATTCACATGATTCTTCTTTTCTACATTTGAGATTTGTTTACAAGGTGTCATGATTCATGTTTATAAACATTACTTTCATTTGAAGAAATATAAAACATTTTTTGAACTTCAGTGAAGGAAATTACTTTGAATACATTAAAGTTAAAAATTAATTTGCTTGTTTTCACTATTCACTTGTGATTTGTGCATTTGGAAGGAGCCTGTTTTGGAAGCTATCTGTTGGAAAATCTAATTAATATTCTCCCCCAAAATGTGGATCCTCGTTTGGACGTTGTTTGATGGCTACTCTAATTGATATTCTCCCCCAAAATGTGGAAGGACAAATTTTCTGCACCCAATCTGAATTATGTACATTGCTACTAGTATTGGTTACACAACCTCCGTTTTGGTGTTCCATTCAAATTTAATCGCATTTGGTTATAGGACCCAGATTTTGATGCTCTTGTGTGGGAGTGTTGGCATAGGCCACAGATGAGGGGTATATCCCCTACGTCAATTATCATAAATAGGCTCAGGGAATTAAAGAATATGGTTAAGCAATGGAAGCGATAGAAAAAGGCCCAAATGAAGAAAGAGCTTAATGAGATTTTTGGGGCTCTGGATAATCCGAGGCAACTTCTTATCCTCTGAAATTCCTCGGCGTCCATCATGTTGGACATTCACACATTAGAGATGAAGCGAAGTCATATTTTGAAGCTGTGGGAAGCAACATGGAGGCTGAAAAGCAGGGCTATTTGGATCCAAGAGGGGGATCGAAATACCAATTTTTTTCATCTCTTTGCCAATCACACAAGGAACATTAATAGTTTATGGGAGATCATGGATTCAAAGAAACGAATGCCTCACTCATGATGAGATTTCACAGGCAGCTATCTTACATTTTAAATCGGCCTACGAGAGGAGGGTGGTGGATAATGGGGAGGATCAGATATGGGGGGTGTAGGGATACCCATATATGTTTGATGATGATGCAAATGAGGCACTGTTTAAAGAAGCTTCTGGGGAGGAAATTTTGGGTATCCTTAAATCTTTCATGAAGGATAAATGTTGGGTCTTGATGGATGGACTGTCGAACTATTTACACATTTCTTCGAAATATTCCAGGGGGATATATTGGCCATGGTCGAGGAGTCAAGAATTCAATGGTATATCCATCCACATATAAATTCAAATTTCATTCCTCTCATTCCAAAGGGGTCTCCCTCTGGGACAATTTCGGATTTCAGGCTGATTTCTCTGTATAATATTATTTATAAGATTATTTCTAAGACTATTGCTGAAAGAATGAAGTCTATTCTACCCAAATATATATCACCTGAGAAATTTGATCTTCTTCCAAATAGACAAATCCAAGATGTTGTTGCAATTTCCTAGGAGTGCTTACATTCCATTCATATTAGAAAATTAAATGTTGCGGTTATGAAGGTTGATCTACAAAAATCATATGACTATCTTGACTGGGGTTACTTGAGAATGGTTTCTAAAAAAATTGGTTTGCAAACCAAGAATTTGGAGTGGACTATGTCTTGTATTTCAAATGTGTGATTTGTTGTTTTAATTAATGCTATTCCCACCAATTTCTTCGCAGTGGGCAGGGGTCTCAGGCAGGGTTGTTCCCTACCCCCATTAATTTTTATATTGGCTATGGATGTTCATAGTGCACATATTAAACATGTTGTGGAGATTTTAATTTTCGTTCCACTAGATATGGGTCGCAATATAAAGGTATCCCACAGTTTTTTTGTGAATGATGTATTGATTATGGGCATGACAAATAGGATGGCATAGAGAGCCTCGGGTCTCTACATGAATCTATTGAAATCAATCATTTTGTATGGGAATTGCGCTCAGGAGGATATTGAGCACATTAAGGATACATTTCATATCAATGAGGCACCATTGGAGGGTGGTTTGAAATACTTGGGATATATCATTAAGCCCAACAAATACAAAATTATAGATTGGATGTGGCTGGTGGATCGGTATTATAAGAGGATTTTGAATTGAGAGAACAAATTTCTCTCACTAGGGGGGCACATTACACTTACTCAATCTGTGATTAAACAGTTTTGTGTGTACTGGGCTCACTTATACTTTATTCTGGTTTCTATTATTAAAAAACTAAATAGTATCATAGCTCATTATATCTGGACACGGTGTATTACCAAACAAAAATATCATTTGAATAAAATTGACAATATCACTACTCCAAAGAGGATGGGGGGATGGGGTATACTAGATCTGCAACATTTTGGGGGCGCTCTATTACAAAAGGCATTATGGTGGGGCATATTTGGCGGAGGCATATGGAGTAATATTTTAAAACATAAACATTTAAAGGATCAAGAATTTGTTGTATGGGTGCGTTGAGATCTTATTGGGACTCCATCGAGGTCAACCATTTGGTGTAGCTTCAGGAAAATTAGTCATTATTTATTACAGAATATTTGCTGGGACTTTGGTTTGAGACACCGAACTTTGATTGGTCATGATTACATTCTAGGTATTAGTAATATTATCACTATCTCAAAGGCGTTGGTGCGGTTCCTTCATAATTCGGGTATATTTTTTTGGAATCAGGTTATCTCAGCATGGAATGGGCAGTTCCCTATATGGCGCACAGCCGATGAGATGGGCTTATTGCACAATCTGGTTGGGGAGTGGGCTCGGATACAATCGGAGCTGCGGTGTGCAGGCGTCGGAAGGGAGCATGGTGCAAACAAGATTACATGGTGGGGTAAGATGATATCCAACTATGTTGTTGTGGCAGATATTTATCACACACTTTGTCCTCAGGGGTCACTCAGTGTGGAGGTATGTGAATTTTACAAATTTTGGAAAATGAAAGTTCCCATTAAAATTAGTGTTTTTGTATGGCTTGTTTGGAAAAACAAGAACTTAACTTGGGAAAATATTAGAAGAAAAATTGGCATGGGCCAAGTATTTGTGTGTTATGCAGGGTGGCAGAGGAAAATAATGATCATATATTTCTTAGATGTCCGGTTTCTATAAAGATCTGGTTCCAGATTGCATTGCATATAGATTTCCCACAAACAAGTTTCTCTGGTATCTCAAAAATTTTGGGATAGTGATGCAAACAAAAGAGTATATGGAGATATATTCCTTTAATATATTTGTGGGAAATATGGAGGTGGCGAAACAAGATTATATTTGAAAATTTCATGGAGCACTCCTCAAGGGTTGTGGATTTCATTCTTGAATGGTATCATACAACAAAAAATCTCAAAAATGATACCCACTCATAAAAAGATGTCGGAGCCTGGTGATATATATCCGGCTACATATTTTTATTGTGCAGCACAAAGGGATGTTTGTGGTTGTGGGTTCTGGCTTAGGATTTCATAGGAGCAATAGTACTGGGTTCATTGGTATGCTGGCAGGGGAACAAATATGAAGGTTGAGATTATTGCTATATGGGGATTTCTTTATTTTTCTAATTTCTTAGATATTCCTAGTATTCACATATTTGGCAACTCAAAGGCCATCATTGAACATATATTGGGAAATAGCAATATCACTCAATTTCATCTTCAGGGATGGCTCAATCGTATTGGGTCATTATGGGACTCTCATAGTGAATATTTGATCCAACATATCAGTCGGGATTTCAACTAGAATGTTGATTTGCTGTCAAAGAGGGGACTTATGGATTCCATGGACGAGATACATATTGAGCTAAGATTGGGCAGCATTATAATGGATCTGGGGACACTTCCCCTCCCTGGATAGGAGATATATTTTTTGTTGTCGTCTTATGTAGATGACGGTTTGATGGATTGTTTTATCTTTGGATTTTTTGTAATTTTGGACACTAGTGTTAAATAGGCCCTCTGTAGATAAGGTTGATGCAGTACATATGTGCTATTTTATATGGGATTAACGATACTTTTCCTTTCTACTTTTCTTGTTTTATGATGATGAGATTGAAAGTAAGGATACATATTATGTGGAAAAGATCTATACTGAGGAATACTCATTTGATATTTTTTCTATATGAAGGAAATGTCAAGATGTATATGATATATGGATAGATGTACTAATTTATATATATCAATATAAATACAATGGTTTTTTCTTGCTGAAAAAAGGCAGACTTGCCACACCGGAATTGAATGGTGCAACTGTAGGGTACATCACAGTAGGAAACATATGTAGCATGAGCTCCACACACTGATCTTTGAAGGCGCAATCCTTATTATGATTGCACATTATCAAAACCTGTACATGATTGTTCAAGTTCATCCCTTTGTCTTTGTTTAGTTTAATTGATGTTGGCGTTAATTACATTTACCAAACTCTTCATCACTGGTAAAACTACCTATCCTAAGCCTATCATGTACTTAGTATCACAACATACCTTATAGTTATTGATTGTCCTTGCGCCACTAGAATTTGAGGATTTATGCCAAGTTTCCAACAACCCCTTGGCCTTGGAGCTTCATCGGTTACTGGAAAATACAGAGAAAATAAATAAGAATTAATGATGTTTTCATAAAAATTTAACGGTCAAAAATCCATTTTCCACGATGCCAAAATAAGCATAAAAAACAGGCGTCAGAATTTTTTAAATGTCAAATAGGAATAAAATACCCCATGACGTACAATTTGTTCGTCAAATTCCATACAACTCCAGTTCATTTAATACCCATTGACACAACTTATTTGTTGTCATAATTCCATTGCTTCTTTTGCTTTGTACATTAAAACTAAGAATTATGAACTTATTTATTTTATTATTTAAATAAATTATTGTATTTAACTCTTACACAAATTTCTTAAATTCACATCCACATGTATAATTATTTCAAAATTGTTTTTGATTCTTAGATATCACCAATTTTATATTCTTGTTTCAATATAAAAGTAAATATATATGATATTTACATTTTATAATTATAAAATTTTAATAAAATAATTTAAATTATTTAATATTAAATATTAAATAATATTTTTTAAATTAAATTTGTAAAACAATTTTGAAAAACAAATTATAATTAAAGATATTTTGTTGTGCGGAAAGAGATTTTGTAACATAATATGGGAAAATTTTAATAAAACAGTTATAAATGATTTAATATTAAATAATATTTTTAAATTAAATTTACAAAAGTAATTTGAAAAAAATATATATATTATAATTAAAGATATTTGTGTTGTGCATAGAGAGATTTTCTAGCATAATAAGAAGAAATGATATGATGTTCCATATGAAAGAGAGATTGCGTTTATTCTAAAGTATAAAATTATATAAAAAAAAAAAATAAAATTAATAATTACAAAAATAAAAATCAAAATCAAATTCTCTCGCTAAAAATCAAAAAGATTTTTCTACGGATTAAGAATAATGGGCACCGAAAATCCACAACTAGAACATTACAATTTCAACCCAAGATTACGAAACCTTAATTATGCAATTTTAGGGCAAAATTTTTGTACAATATTTGTCGACCAATAAACTGATCAACCAATATCTCCGGTTTTTGGAGTATTGTCAGTGGTTCCCTACCGTCACTATTGTGGATGGGCACGTGTCATTTAAATCATACAGGTTATCAACCAAGTTGCTGAGTCCATCGCCATTTTGTCTTAACTAATGGAGCTGTAAATTTTTGTTTTTATAAGCATTTTATTTAGAGGATTTTTATTTATGCCATCATAGAAATATTAATGCGTGTTGATATGGGCGATGTTTAACAACATATAATATCCCGCGATTTTTTTCTCTTTCATCACCGCACTAAAATGTCTAAAATGTTATATGATGTTAAACACTGCCCCATATCAAAATTTAACAATTGCACTCTACCTATTTTGACTTTTTACGGGAAAAGGCACACGCAGTAAGTGCCGTACAAAGTTAAAAGGAAGCACCGCACGCTTTAAACACAACACCAAAATGGGTAAAGCGACAGAAAGGATCTTGGAACGGGGACGCCGCACGCTCTAAACGCGAGAGAGAAAAATGGTCAAAGCGACGCAAAGGATATTGGAAAGTGTTATGTGCTTATTATAATATTTTTCTCTTTTTTAATCTATGATAAACATTTAGAACTAGTTATATAATAATGTGGAAAAAAAAAAAATCAATCAAGAGCATGTAAGTAAAAAATCAAAATTTTATATATTACTTTTACATGAACTATGTTTACATCCTTACTTTTTTTGTGTACAAAAAATCAAAATTTTATTTATCACTCTTATATCAACTATGTCTACATTCTTATTTTTTTAACACACAAACATGTGTACATCAAGAACAATGACACTCTTCATTTTTTCACTTCTTCCTAATAATTTTTGATAATTTCATTGTTTTCTAGAAATTTATGATATTTGTGCTATGTATATATGAAAAACAATGACACTTCTCCTTTAACTTCTTCTAAGAGATTTCATCATTTTCATAATTTCATTGTTTTCTAGAAATTTATGATATTTGTGCTATGTATATATGAAAAACAATGACACTTCTCCTTTAACTTCTTCTAAGAGATTTCATCATTTTCTAGAAATCTATGATATTAGTGTCAGTTACTCACTCTACTCTAACCCTCATATAAAAGTAAATCACACAAAATAAGGCATCGAATAAGCTTTTTGTTTATTTTTATTATAGAGGAATGGGCAACTAGAGCACAATCTATTTTCAAATTTGTTTTCATCTACAATAATTTATTTCTAAATACATTTTTAAAGTTGATTTATTAACTAATATAAATAAAATATTAAAAAATTTGTTATTAAATAGAAAAGCACCAAATTTGAAAAAATTATAATTTATAAAAAAATAAAATTGGAAAAAACTAATAAATAAATTAAAAAAAATCGATGTCTAGATTGATCCAACGGTGTAAATTGATTCAACGTGACAAGACAACTTTATCATTTCGAATTTATCCGTTAGAAGATATCATAGTTACGACCAATGAAACCAAGCAAAAATAATTCATATTTAGCGATTCAATGGGATTACCATTGCAATAAAATGATAGATTTTACCATGTGCTTTTTGAGATATATAATGGTAGCACACATGGTAAAAGCAAATATAATAATCATTTGCTTCTTTTGCTACAGCCTCAGATGCATTAAAAGTAATAATGGTACATTTAGGTTATTTTAAAGTTATATGTGTATATTTAGGTTATTTTAAATAGATTATTGTTTTGTTTAGTGGCATTTTTATAAATTAATTTCAAATACTAAAATTTTAAAGGTCGGAGTTGGTGATGAGACTTGTTTTCATATTGCTTGTATCTTTTTACACTATGAGCTTCGAGAGATTTGAACACAAGATCGATTCAAACACCAAAACTCTAAAGGCACCACTGGGTGATGTTAGTGCCTAAATCTACCTCAGGCTGAGAAAGGCAGGGCTAGGGTAACATCAAACCATGCTTAACCTGGTAGCTAGTCCTACCAGGTCGGGAGAGGGCTCTCTCCTTGTCAATCTGAAATAAAATATAGCAAGTAAGGCAAGGTATATGCTCAGAGGATTTTGATTGATTTTAATGGTTGGTTGCTAGATCAAATGAGGAAGGCAGCTTTGGGTCCGGGAAATCAACTCAGATTTGCAGAGGTTTCTATGGAGTGAGGTAGGCAAGTGTTTTAGCACTTTGAAATGAATGTGATGGTGGGTCTAAAGACTGGTGAGGAGTTGGAGAGGGCATACAAGTTTCATGAGTCTTCTTCAAACAACAGAAAACATTTAAAACTAAATAAAACCCCAAGACAGAGCACTGAACATCAATGGATTCCACCCTTTAATCTTGATTCATTTAATTATGCAGAAAAAGAGAGATGATGGCACATATACACATAAGATAAACTGAATAATAGAGGTGAAAACAATGCTAATTCACATTGCCACAAGAATCCCACAAAATGCTACAAAACCCTGGTTTATTTCCTTGCCAAACTACAGAAGTGATGTACAATAGTGCTCAATGCATCCACAAGAGTCCAACCCTGACAAATGACTAAGAAAGTATAAGATATAGGCATCAAACCACCTATGCTAGCTATTAGGGGTCGAATCCATGAGTCAAGGAGTTGTTTCAACAAGATCTAAACTAGGAACTGAAAAATAGACAGTGGAACAGTTTGTCTCTAAAACTATGGAAACAGATTCATTCAGCTCAAAACCACTTATAACTAATGTATCTACATCCTTAAGTCATTTTTCATCATTTTTACATCATGGTACATCAATTTACATTATATTACATCATGAATTTATCAAATAGAGAACAAAAAATCAAAATGGTAGAAGGCTGGGTGAAATTCTGAGCAAACAGGCAAAACAGGCAAATTTTTCTCCTATGCATAGCGCCACTCATTATATGTGTAGCGCTTTTTCCAAGCCAGCCTTAAAAGGCTTCCCGAACAAAAAATAAAACTGGTAGAAGGCTAGGTGAAATTCTGAGCAAACGGGAAAAACTGGCAAATTTTTCTCCTATGCGTAGCGCCACTGATTATATGTGTAGCACTTTTTCCAAGCCAACTTTAAAAGGCTTCCTGAAGTCCAAATCAAGTGCAGAATAACTCATTGGAAAGCTTGGTGAGTCTAATTTCTGGGACAATTTGAATTTTTTGATTTGGAGTCCATTTGCCCCTCTAAAAATGCAATCTCCCAAGACTGCTTCCTGTGTGGCAAAAAAGTGGCAGAGAGGGCACGTTTTGGGTGTTTTTGGCCCTTTTGGAGGTTCAGAACTTGTCAAAACATCTTATCCATTTTTGAACATGCATAACTTTTCATGGTGATTCTAAAAATGTGATGTTTTTTGTAAATGGAGGCCCCTATCAAAATCGTAGCTCCGATGGCACTACGCACTTGCTGAAAAAACCTTTTTTTGCCTCAAAAAATTCAAAAATGACAAAAAGTTCACCAAATTTCTTGAAATTTGGCATGAGTGATCCTTTTTATGTGCTATGCTGGGCCAATGATGCTTCAACCAAGATCTTGAGCTTATCTTTCTCTTTTTTGACTTTCAAGGCTCTCCTTAACTTGGTTTTTAGGATTCTTATCCTTGTCTTGCAAATTTTGTTTCGGGCCAAGTAGTGATAAGCCATGTGGCACAATATGTTCTTCTCCTTGTTAGCCTTGTCCAGCAGCTTATCAAGGTGGATATTCACTCTTTCCAACCATGATTCTCGGTCAGCCTCTATTCCTTGCTCTAGTGAAGTTAGCTTGATTTTCCTTCTTTTTGCCAATTGTCGGTTTTCCCTTATGGTTTGCAGCTCCATGATTGTTTGTTTGTCCTCCAATTGCTTATTCTGTTGCTCAAGGTACTTAATGACCCATTTAGCCCTCTCAAGGTCAAGAGATAAGGCTTGGATCTCAGCTTCTTTCTCCTTGATGACCACATCCTTGAGTCTTGAGCCTTGGGAGCCCAAATCAGTGTCCTCTTCCTCAACCAACACAAAGTCTTTGTCTTGGCCTTCAGAATTCCCTTCATGATGCAATGGTTGTTTTCCTCTATATTGAACCTATTTTAGTGAAGAAGAAGGCAAAGCACCATTCACCCCAGGTAAAGATAGCATTTTCCTGTGATCTGGTGATGAAAATGAGACCCCTTCCACCCTTGGTGGAGATAATACTCGTTTGGTAGCTGCAAATAGTCTCCTTGTGCCTTTCTCATAAGTGACAAATAATGGCACACCTATAGTTTCAATCTCATGAACATTTGGCTGGTTTGAAGGCCCTCCTTCCTCTTGAAGCACAGATGAAGTCACCTGAGGGCTTTTGAAAACCTCATGTGTAATGAAAGTATCCCATGAAATATTCAGCAAGTTTAGCTGATGCAAAACAACAATTTTAATCAATGAGAAATGGTAAATGCTACTGAGTTGCTGAGGAAGAAGTTTCCTTTGCACATAATGAGCCATCTTCTCAATATTCCTGCATATAAAGTATGGGAGATTCATCATCCTCACTCTTGTGAAATGCATCAGCAACCTGACATGGTATGTATATAGACGGGAAAACCTTCCCTCAGAGGTAAAATATTTGATGATGAGTTTCATGAGTGGATCATAAATATCTTGCAAGTATTTGAAAGGAAAGACCCTATTGATTTGCCTCTGATAACTAGCCTTGATGTAAGGCTCATAATTCTCTCTGCCCACATGTTGCCTTTATTCCACTGTTCACCCATATTAGGGATGCCTGTTGCTGCTACTATAGTTCCAGGCGTTAATGCAAAAGAGACACCAGCTAGGTTCACCTGGTCATTATGATGATGAAGAACAAATAACCTAGCAAGCTCATGGTGATATTGCACCCTCTCCACCATTTCACAAAACTGGTAACAAGATTGATGTTTAAAACAGGTTACTACAAGAGGGCAAGCAAGTAACTTTGTAACAGTATTGAGCTCCTCCCGAATATGTTTTGCTTCTTTATGTGGTTTTCCTGGTGCATGAGCCTCTTGGGAAGAATCACTGATAGTTTCATTATCCCTCTCATATGCTAATTCTGTCTCCATACTTGCAAATTTGGAGTGAAAAATGATGAATATGAAGAGATTTTTAAAGTATGAGGGTGAATAGGGTGACAGTTGTTTTTCCTTTTGGGAAATGAGGGATTCACTGATAGTATGACTGTAAATGAGGGTTTTGATGGTGGAAGGAATGTAATGAGGGAATAGGAAATGGGAATTAGGGTTTTGGGAATGTAGAGGGTTAATGTTTAGCAATAATGTATAGGGCTTAGGGTTTGGTAATAGGGAGTGAGTGCCAATGATTTTGGGAGGGGGAAAGAGGAAGGGATTTAAGGAAATTTAGTGCAAGGGAAGGGAATGGAGTGTAGGAAGATAATCAAAGGGGAATTAATAGTATAAAACAAAACCCTATGCAAATTTGGCAAGACAATTTTAGAGACATCTAGGGTTTACTTTTTAGACACACAAATCACCACCACAGATGAAAAAATTCCTTACTAGACCAGATGTGAGGCTTTACTTACTTGTTGAGAGGTTACTTGTACATATGGAGGCAGAGGAGCGCAATGAAATTTGATTTGCTCAACAGGAAAGTGCGTAACACTGTCTCCCAGGTGCGTAACACACTTTATATGCGTAGCGCACGACCAAAATCCAGTTCAAAACATGTGCCAGGTGGGTAGTGCCAGGCAGGTGCATAACGCCGTTCCCAGGTGCGTAGCACCAATGAAAATTTGTGGTTTTTGCTTAATTTCGCCTCTTTCTCCCACAAACCCAATTTTCTCCTTTTAGCTCACTCTCTTGCACAAAATGAATACTTTCAAACACAAAGAAGAACTTTATATCCCCTTGGTTTTAATTTTTAATTTACAAACCCACTTTTCTAAAATCTCTTTCACTTTGCTTTTAAAAAACTCAGTTTTTGATTTTGCAGTTTGACTCTTCTTGATCACTTGATGAATTGATGCATTAATTTTTTTGTTTCTTGCAGTGGCTGGAGTTGGCAAGGTGACCAAGGGCAGTAGCTAGAACTTATTACATATAGAAAAATTGAAATTACCTAAAATTTGTACATGAAATGGAAAAAATGTTTTTTTTACCTCAAAACAGAGTTTTGAGGTAAAAAACCCTTTATGAAGCATATCATCAGTGAATTTTTAATTTTATGAACTTATTAGACCTCCTTATGTGCATGCTGACCATTTATTGAGTTTTCCATGACCATGGTGACAAACCCTAGACCTACTGAGACCTAAAACCCTAAAATTGGCTTTTGCAAATGTAAGGACAAAAATGAATGTAAATGACCTGAACATGTGAAAATAGGCCAGCATTTAAAGACCATGAGGGAAATTTGATAATGGACCACTACCATCAGTTGATCCATGACCTAATAGAATGTAGCTAATTGGATGGGACACCTAAAATGCATGCAAAAAGAGAATTTGATCACTGATGGAGGGATGAAGTTACCGACACTAAAATTGGCTCCAATGGGGATGGTAACTCCTGGGAGGTGCCAAGAACTACAGATCTTTGGAAAGCAGACAGTTCCTTTTCCATTGGGAAAAATGGAGTCAATAACTTCAGCAAACTAAAACCAATATCTTGACTCAAGACTGACTCAATTACAAGGAATGAAAACTGACTCAAACAACCCACACTAAATAACCCAAAGACTGAAATCAAACATTCAGCTTTATAACCTTCACTTCGGGCCCCAAACTAAATGAATTATGACAGTACAAACTGACTCTGAAACTATCTTGAAACTGACTAAAACAAAAAATGACTTAAGACTTACTTAACTGAAATAAGTACTTACAAATCTTTTTAAAGGCAGCAGCCGATTGAGATTTGAGGGCTTCAAATCATGATGACAACCATCTGCCTACTGATGAAATATATACAATCATGTGAAGTGGGCCTTCCAATGTAACCAATCTAGCAGATGGCTACATACTGAAATTCTGCTCTCATTGTTCTCGAGCAGGTAGAACGATGTACATGTAGGAAACTCACAATAACAACTGAAACCAGGGCTTATGATAACGAAACAGGAAACATTCATCTTCTCTAATGCTTGCAAAAGAATGCTGAAGGGATCTTGATAATCCTAAAGCACTAGCTTGTCTTGAGATCTAGCAGCAAAAATACAAGCACTCCTTTTATTCCGTTCTGAAAGAACAACTGGTTGCCAAGTAATAGGAAGGCATAGAGAGGTATAAGCTTCTCTCATCTGAGTGTTAGTTGTAAATTCCTCAAGCATGAGAAATTCTGACTTGAATTCTGGCATACTGTGTCTCTCAAGCTCACACTCCTCAATTTCATACTCTAAGACATTCCTAAACAGAAAACATTCTTCAAGATTATCAAACATGACAACCCTATCATCTTCATGAAAGAAAATATTATCTGTTTGTTGATCTATAAGGCTATTTTCAAGACTATCATCATTTTCGAAAGAGGAAAAAGTTTCACCAACACCTTCTTAACCATGTGCACACTGCAGACCTGTAATAGCTTGGGTTGTAACATGACCTTTCAGGAGTTGATCTATTTCATCTTCAGACAAAGGAGATAAGACTTTCTGTTTTGTTGTGCTCAAGCGGTTATTGTTTTTTTGAAATAAAATTTCAAAACATGAAAGACCTAAATGACAACCCTCAATTCCCAGGTATTCTAAAATTTGAAAACATTGTTGATCATCTTCATATGACATGGAAATCAAATTGTCATCGTACTCATCAGTGATATGAGGGAAAAGTTCAGAGTGTTCTTGAAACTCAAAACTAACACTTCTATCATTTACCACTCAGTTATCCAAAGAAGATTTTTCATCTGCATGAACAAAGATCTCATCTTGTTTTTCATAAAAGGGTTGGATTACCTTCTCATGAAGGCTTTGTTCTAATGAAATGAGAACACTTGGGTCAATAACTTTGTCTTCTTCATTCCATATGATCTCAAAAACAAAGCTCTCCTTCATGGGATTCAAAACAAAGTACTCTTCATCATCACGATCTGAAATTGAAACTTGATTTCCCTGCATACTATCATCTGCCATGAGCAGATCTGAAATAAGACCTTCTCCTTCATCATTTTCCATTGTACTAAGATCTTGACCCAGCTGCAAATTTTCCTGTGCAACTTGATAAGTATCCTCTAAGCTCTCTTTATTCTACTGAAATGGACTTTCGTACAGAGCCTCCATGATTTCATCGTCCATAAAGTCATCATCTTCATAAACTTTTTCAAGATTTTCAATGAAACTATAAACATGTTTGCAACAGTTCTGAACTAAATTTAATGATGGATAAAATTCTTTATACCTTTCAAAGAACATGGCATGAAAATCCTTTAAACAATAAATATAAGCAGGCGGCAAACTTTCATACCAAGATTGGGCTTCACCTTCCAGAGTGGCCATGAATATCTTCATCAAGCAATATTCAGGAAAATCAACCTTCAACTTGAGAATATGTATGTGAAATCTAACTAGATGTAAAGCAACATCATTCCTATCATCATCTTTAAACATAGGCAAATTCCTTTGCCAATCCACCTTAGGAATTTTATTTGGAAAACCTGGAATGTGATCTCGGCTCATGGGAGCATACCTTTGAGCAAAAAAATCCATTTTGATAACAATTAATTGACCAAGAAATTCTTTAGGCTACTAGTTCTTGAAGAGTGGAGTTGCCATAAAAATTCTAAACCTTAGGATTTTTCGACACTGGAGTCGCCAGGTGAACGATTTCAGCTCATTGTGTCTAATCTTTGTTAACCATCAACAATCAGAACTAAAATTGATTACATTTTACCGAGGAACATAAAACTATGTTCCCCAGTATGGTCGCCACTATGTTAGTGCCTAAATCTACCTCAGGCTGAGAAACGTAGGTCTAGGGTAACATCAAACCACGCTTAAACTAGTAGCTAGCCCTACTAGGTCAGGAGAGGGCTCTCTCCTTGTCAATCTCAAAGAAAATATGGCAAGTAATGCTTGGGATGATTGGTATGAATACTAATTTTAGGCTAGGTATATGCTCAGAGGATTTTTATTGATTTTAATGGTTGGTTGCTAGATCAAATGAGGAAGGTAGCTTTGGGTCCGGGAAATCAACTTAGATTTGCAGAGGTTTATGTGGGGCAAGGTACACAATTGTTTTAGCACTTTGAAATGAATGTGATGGTGGGTATAAAGACTGATGAGGAGTTGGAGAGGGAATACAAGTTTCATGAGTCCTCTTCAAACAACAGAAAACATTTAAAACTAAATAAAATGCCAAGGCAGAGCACTGAACATCAATGGATTCCACCCTTTAATCTTGATTCATTTAGTTATCCAGAAAAAGAGAGATGATGGCACATATACACATAAGATAAACTGAATAACAGAGGATAAAAAAATGATAATTTACATTACCACAAGAATCCCCACAAAATGCTGCAAAACCCTGGTTTATTTTCTTTCCAAACTGCAGAAGTGATGTACAATAGTGCTCAATGCACCCACAAGAGTCTAACCCTGACAAATGACTAAAAAAGTACAAGATATAGGCATAAAACCACCTATGCTAGCCATTAGGGGTTGAATCCATGAGTTAAGGAGTTGTTTCAACAAAATCTAAACTAGGAACTGAAAAATAGGCAGCAGAATAGCTTGCCTCTAAAACTATGGAAACATATTCATTCAGAACAAAACCACCTATAACTGATGTATCTACCTCCTTAGATCATTTTTCATCATTTTTACATCATGTTACATCAAGTTACATTATATTACATCATTAATTTATCAAAGAGAGAAGAAAAAGTCAAACTGGTAGAAAACTAGGTGAAATTCTGAGCAAACAGGCAAAACTAACAAATTTTTCTCCTATGCATAGTGCTGTTGATTCTATGCGTAGCGCTTTTTCCAGGCCAGTTTTGGAAGGCTTCCCAAAGTCCAAATCAGGTGTAAAATATCTCATTGGAAAGCGTGGTGAGTCTACTTTCTGGAAAAACTTGAATTTTTTGATTTGGAGTCCATTTTCCCCTCCAAAAATGCAATCTCCCAT
The DNA here is from genome assembly GCA_000404065.3 of Pinus taeda. Taxonomy (NCBI): domain Eukaryota; kingdom Viridiplantae; phylum Streptophyta; class Pinopsida; order Pinales; family Pinaceae; genus Pinus; species Pinus taeda. The sequence continues at coordinate 62,771 of APFE031188437.1, forward strand.
GACTTCTTCCTGTGTGGCAAAAAAGTGGTGGAGAGGGCACTTTTTGGGTGTTTTTGGCCCTTGTGGAGATTCAGAACTTGTCAAAACTTCTCAACCAATTTTGAGCATGCATAAATTTTCATGGTGATTCCAAAAATGTGAAGCTTTTTGTAAATGGAGGCCCCCATCAAAAGCGTAGCGCTGGTGTCGCTACGCACCTGCTGAAAAACCCTGTTTTTTGCCTCAAAAAATTCAAAAATTGACAAAAAATTCACCAAATTTCTTGAAATTTGGCATGAGTGATCCTTTTTATGTGTTGTACTGGGCCAATGATGCTTCAACCAAGATCTTGAGCTTATATTGCTCTTTTTGACTTTCAAGGCTCTCCTTAACTTGGCTTTTAGGCTTCTTATCCTTGTCTTGCAAATTTTGTTCCGGGCCAAATAATGATAAGCCATGTGGCGCAACATGTTCTTCTCCTTGTTAGCCTTGTCTAACAGCTTCTAAAGGTGGATATTCACTCTTTCCAACCATGATTCTCGGTCAGCCTCTATTCCTTGCTTTAGTGAAGTTAGCTTGATTTTCCTTCTTTTTGCCAATCGCCGGTTTTCTCTTATGGTTTGTAGTGCCATGATTGTTTGTTTGTCCTCAAATTGCTTGTTCTGTTTATAAAGGTACTTAATGACTCATTTATCCCTCTCAAGGTCAAGATATAAGGCTTAGATCTCAGCTTATTTCTCCTTTATGACCACATCCTTGAGTCTTGAGCCTTGGGAGCCCAAAGCAGTGTCCTCTTCCTCAACCAACACAAAGTCTTTGTCTTGGCCTTCAGAATTCCCTTCATGATGCAATGGTTATTTTCCTTTGTCGTGAACCTATTCTGCTGAAGAACAAGGCAAAGCCCCTTTCACCTCAGGTCAAGATAGCATTTACCTGTGATCTAGTGAAGAAAACGAGACACCTTCCACCCCTGGTGGAGATAATACTCATTTGGCAGCTGCAAATAGTCTCCTTGTGCCTTTCTCATAAGTGACAAACACTGGCACACCTATAGTTTCAGTCTCATGAACACCTAGCTAGTTTTAAGGCCCTCCTTCCTCTTGAAGCATCGATGAAGTCACCTGAGGGCTTTTGAAAACGTCATGTACAATGAAAGTATCCCATGAAATATTCAGCAGGCTTAGCTGATGCAAAACAACAATTTAATCAATGAGAAATGGTAAATGCTATTGAACTGTTGAGGAAGAGGTTTCCTTTACACATAATGAGCCATATTCTCAATATTCTTGCATATAAAGTATGTGAGATTCATCATCCTCAGTCTTGTGAAATGCATCAGCAATCTGATATGGTATGTATATAGACGGGAAAACCTTCCCTCACAGGTAATATATTTGATTATAATTTTCATGAGTGGAGCATAATTATCTTGCAAGTATTTGGAAGGAAAGACCCTACTGATTTGCCTCTGATAACTAGCCTTGATGTAAGGCTCATAATGCTCTCCGCCCACATGCTTCCCCTTATTCCACTGTTCACCCACATTAGGGATGGCTGTTGCTCCTGCTATGGTTTTAGGTGTCAAAGTGAAAGAGACACCAGTTAGGTTCACCTGGCCATTGTGAAGATGAAGAAAAAATAACCTAGGAAGCTCATGGTGATATTGCACCCTCTCCACCGTTTCACAAAACTGGTAACAAGATTGATTTTTAAAACAGGTTACTGTAAGAGGGCAGGAAAGTAACTCTGTAAGAGTTTTGGGCTCCTCCCGGATATCTTTTCCTCCTTTCTGTGATTTTCTTGGTGCATCAGCCTCTTGGGAAGAATCACTGACAGTTTCATCATCCCTCTCATATGCTGAGTCTGTCTCCATACTTGAAAATTTGGAGTGAAAAGTGATGAGTATGAAAATATTTTTAAACTATGAGGGTGAATAGGGTCACTATTGTTTTTCCTTTTGGGAAATGAGAGATTGACTGATAGTATGACTATAAATGAGGGTTTTGATGGTGGAAGGAATGTAATGAGGGAATAGGAAATGGGAATTAGGGTTTTGGGAATGTATAGGGTTAATGTTTAGGAATAATGTATAGGGATTAGGGTTTGGCAATAGGGAGTGAGTGCCAATGATTTTGGGAGGGGGAAAGAGGAAGGGATTTAAGGAAATTTAGTGCAAGGGAAGGGAATGGAGTGTAGGAAGATAATCAAAGGGGAATTAACAGTAGACACAAAACCCTATGTGTTATAGACATATTTTGGCACTGCAACCCAAATCACATATGTCCATAAAACAAGGGCTCCTAAGTCCCTAAAATTGTTGTTTCATAACCTAAAGGAGCAAGGTCAGCTGATTACATCATCTCTGAGAAGTTCTCCATGAAAAACTGCTCAGAACTGGTCAAAACTGGACCATCTCACCTGCTCCATGATCAAAGTGCAATGCATCCCACCTAATACACACAAGGGGTGCGATGCATACTGAAAAGCCCTTCTATGGGGTGCAATGGGTGAAAGTAGACAAATAGCAGAGACAATTTGCTAGGATGATCATGGAATCTTCCATAAACTTCTCCTATGACACTTGCCTCTTTGAATTCACCCAGGGATGAGTAAGAGATCATGAAATATCCAAGTGGAAGTGAGAACTATCAGAGAAATGACACTAATCAAAAACCCAAAAGTTGACTCACCACCTGCAAAAATCTATATATGGATCCCTCATCCCAGAGATCCAAAGGCTGGAATTTTGCATCTTGTAAGGAAGTGTTGTTGGTTTCTTTGTGGAACATCATAGTGTTGGGTGAGCTAGCTTTTCATGAGGTGAAGAAGGGTTTTCATGCTGGGAGGATGGCGCTGG